>CAUYQV010018720.1:0-15550 GCA_963574575.1 Galagoides demidoff
CGAGAGCAGCAGAGTGTGGAGCCCTGCTTGCATCCGCTACATTCTACAGCTTCTCTGGTGGATTTCGATGTAAAGAAACGATCCCTTGTACCCCTGTAAGATATACCTCAAAAATGGTCCCTCCAATCCCCCTCCCTCCACACATTCTCCCCTCCCCACATTCTTAGGCTATTTGGTTATAGCTTTCATATAAAAGGTATAAATTCTTGCTATGTTCTTGATTAATTTTGGCAAATGTTGACTGACTTTGTGGTCCAATGTCTTTACAATGGGGCCTGCCTGCCTGCCTGCCTGCTTTTGGACCCCTGCCCTTCCCCATACTGGCTGTATGACCTTGGACAAGTGATTTAACCTCCTCACAGCTTAGTTTTCTCATTTGTAAAAGGAGAGTAAGAGTATGTAGGTTATTGGATTGCTAGGAGGATTCACGATGAAAGGCTCCCACTATAATGCACATCACCCAGTGAGTGGTCGTAACTGTTCTTATCATTATTGTCAAGGAAGATCAGCTTGTACTCATCCTTTCTCCTTTTGATCTACATTTGCCATAATTTTTAAAGTGCATCTTCAGTGTTATTTATATTGTGACTACGTAAGTACTGTTTCCTGATAAGGCCAAGTCACATATTTTGGTTACATTTCCTTTCTTGTATGACTCTTCGTTCTTCCTGGAGTTAGTATTTGCTTTGCTTTTTTCATTTGCTTTGTTTCTTTCCTCTTAACTCATCCTTAATTCTCTCAATTGTCTGACAACCTCTGTTGCCCCATAGTTACATTATACATAGCAGATAATTTATTGTTTTCAATTTCCTTCCTGAAACTCTTTAAGTGCTTTTTAACAAGGCTCTGCTTGCACCACCCCACACACCTTTAAGAATTGGAGCCACCTGGCTCAATGCCTGTAGCTCAAGTGGCTAAGGCACCAGCCACATACACCATAGTTGGCAGGTTCGAATCTAACCCGGGCCTGCCAAACAACAATGACAACTATAACCAAAAAACAGCTGGGCATTGTGTTGGGTGCCTGTAGTCCCAGCTACTTAGGAGGCTGAGGCAAGAGAATTGCTTAAGCCCAGGAGTTGGAGGTTGCTATAAGCTGTGACACCACAGCACTCTACTCAGGGCGACAGCTTGAGGCTCTGTCTCAAAAAAAAAAAAAAAAGAATTGGAGCCACCTATAAAAATAGAATCTCAAGTACAATCTGTAAGATCACCATTTGTGTGCACCCACTGTATGCCAGGAGCTGCACCGGTAACTGAGTAGGAATGTAGCCAGTCAAGGTGATGCTCTTACGTGGGTCTCTAAGAGGGGTAAAAACAGAAGGTCCACTTCCAGACCTGGGTACCCCTTCACTCCAAGGCCTCGGAACCTCTCAGCATCTCTGGGGATCTTAGGCCTTTGGGGAGCCCAGATACACTCACATGTGAAATGGGATCATTTAGTTATTCTATAATCATCCTCTAACCATGTGGTCTGGAGCTGTGTTCTGGGTGCTGGGCACATAGCAATGATCTCCCGTCCCTCAAAGGGCTCACAAGGGCTGTTTGAGAGAGAGGAGGCTGTAGATGGCAAGGGAGCAAGGGAAGGTGGGAGTGGGATTCCCGGAGGAGGTGCCATCAGAGGAGGCTCCTGGTGGGTAAAGGTAACAGCTGTTACCATGTGCCAAGGGCTATGTGGAGAACTTCAAGTATTATCCCACTAAATCTTCCCAAAGACCCCTTGAGGGAGGATTTAAAATTTTTATCCCAATTGCGTAGATTGGGGAAACTAAGGCTAAAAGAGTCCAAGACCAAGGTCACACAGCTAGGAACTGCAGAGGCAGTATTCAAACCCTTGCAGCTGGATTCCAGAGCCTAGTTACTAACCAACACTGCACCACCTCTCACAGGTAGTCCCCCTTGCTCCTGTCCCCACCCCATCCTGCAGCTGTCTGGTCCTCTCCTGTCTGCCTACTAGGACTGACCTCTGGCTCATTGGCTTTATTCATTCATTCATTTGACAAAAGTCTGGCGGGTGCTTTCTCCACGTCCAGCCTGCAGTGCTAGAAATCTAGAGCTTGGGCAATATTGATTCAGCTATTCCCAGATTGGCATTTACATTGACATGTAAGCAGCCAGGAAAGTAGTCTCAATAAAAGGGTATTTGGGCTGGGCAATGGCTGGGCGTGTGTGTATGTTGCCCGTAAAGGGCCTGTGAATGTCTGTGTGGGTGCTGATGGATTTTCTGTGGCTGGCCATTTGTGCACAACTCTTTCTGTGTATGTGTGTTGTCTGCAGAATGTGTGTCCACCAGGCACATGCTTCAGCTAGGCTTTGCTACGTAACAAACCACCCTAAACCCAGGGCCCTAAAACAATTTATTAGCCTGTATGAACTGTCAGTCTGGCCTGGGTTTAGCTGGGCAGATCTAGTCTTACCTAAGCTCACTCATGTAGTTGGCAGTCATCTGGGGCTGGGGTATCCTCATGTGCCTGGCAGTTGGCAGGCTGTTTGCTGGGGCGTCCAGTTCACTTTGGTGAGGCTGACTCGGGCTCACTCACATGGTGGTTTCAGGCTTCCATGTTTGGCAAGAGAAGACAAGCTCCAATACACAGTGCTGTTTGAACCTTTGCTTGTGTCATGATTACAAGTATCCCAAGAACCAGACAGTGACATGGCCAAGTTAGATTCAAGGGGTGGAGAAACAGACTCCATCTTTTAGTCACATTATAAAGGGACATGAGTAGAGGCATGGAGGAATTATTATTGTACCTCTGTGCACCAGGTAAAGAATTGTGGAACATTTCTAGCTTTGGAATCAAAATAAAAAAACTTGGGTTCCAACCCTGGCTCTACCGTACTTACTGTCTCTCCAACAGCCCTATTACAAGGGCTGATTACTATTACTATCTGATTTTAGTCAAGTTACCTCCCTCTCTGAGTTCCTATAAACTGGATAAAATGGAATGAAATAAGATGGCTTTTATAAAGTATTTGTGCTATTTATTTGTTCATTAAGGCAACACATATTTACTGAGGGTCTGCTATGTGCCCATTACTGGGCATACCCTGAAGACATTACAATGAACAAAATGGACTGGCACACCTGTCTTGGGGAAAGTCATAGTCTAGGCTGTAGATGAACATTAATTGATCATCCAGATAATTTTACAAGCACTAAAAGTAGGTCCTGGAAGGGGGGATTGCCAACCTGGCCAGGGAGACCTGGGAAGCCTGAGATATTTAAGCTGAGATATGCAGGATAGGTGGGAGTTACTCAGGAGAAGAAGGGATAAGAATAGAAAAAGGATTCTAGAGTGAGGATGTTCAAAACTGTGGTGGGAGGAGCAGATTCTAGAAACAGAGAAGGTGAATGAGGCTGGACCTGAAATACAAGGGTCAGGTCTTATGGGACCTTTGAACAATTTGAAGGTCTATCTGGCCAGGCAGACTGAAATAAAACCCCAAGGTCAAACTGCACTCTGTAATGCCCTCATGATCTGGATCACTGTTACTCCTGTCTCTCCTTTACCTACACTTCTGCAGCCACACTGCCTCCGTGTTGGTCTGGGAACACCTCCTACACATTCCTATCTCAGGGCCTTTGCACATGCTGTTTCTTTTGCCAGAATCAATCCTACTCCAGATATCTGCATGGCTCATTCTCTCACTTCGGTATGGCCTCTGTCCACGTTACTTCCTTAGAGAGGCCTTTCCTGACCCACTTGCTATGACCACCCACTGCTTCCCTACTGGCTAAGCTGTTAGCATCTGGCAGGCTCTAGTTCCCTAGCCTGGTTTGTTCTTCTTTCTGGCACACAATACCTCCTGACTTATATTAAAGGAGGCCATATTATCTGTTTCTTATCTAGATCTTTCACTAGAATGAAGTTCCAGCAGAGGGGACTAACTTTGCTCTAGGCTGTGTCCTTCCATAAACATTGGTTGAATGAATGGGTGAAAGACATGCTGGACAGAACTGGCTCCTGGGAATTAGGAGGTCTGGGTTCAAATTCTAGCTGGGTGACCCAGATAAATTATTCTACTTTCTGTTCCTTGTTTCCTCCAGTTGAGCTGTGAGGGATTTGTGATGGTTAGGGAGGTTCTCAGATGGCAAAGGAAGCCTCAGGCTGTGGAGGGGACAGAGCCTGAGGGGAGGGAGGGAGCTGGGGTCCTTTTTCTGGCTTTTTGGGTTTGAAAATAGCCTCTCCCAGCCCCTGTCTATGCCCCCAACCCTTCCTGTAGTGTCTGTCTGGAGCCAGGGGCCTCTGTCTGGAGCCTGCCAGCCTGGTGCTGAGTTGGGACCAAGACTACTTGACAGCTGGGCCACACAGGCCTGGAAGGTTCTTCAGGGAAAGCAGGCCTGCTGGACGCCCAGACCTCCATCCCCACCTATCATACCTCTCACAGTGTCCAGTCAGTAAGATAAATCCCTTAATCCCCTACAGGCCTGTGGCCTTTGTAGTTTGCAAAGCTTTTCCTTGGTTTGTTTCTAATTTCAGCTCTGCATGGTAGCTATTCTACTGGCAGAGACACTGAGGCTCAGAAAAGACAGCTGCCTTACCAAGGTTATACTGCAGTTACTATTGGAGCCCAAATCTGGCCCAGCCCTGCTTATTGTGTGTGCGTATGTGTGTGTGTCTCTCATGACCAAACAGCGCCCTTTTTCACTACCAGCACCCCAGGTCTCACATAAAGGGTGGTGATTAAGAGCGCCCAGAGCTAGGCAACGTGGGTTCAAATCCCACCTTTGCTAGTTCTGAACTGGGAAGAGTGTTGGTCCAGCCCCACTTCCATGTCTTGTAATAGAACAAATCCCTTTATCCTGGAGGCTATCAGAACTACCATTATATGGATTGCACAAGTTTTTGCAAATTTAATTTGTTCCCGATATTTAAACATTTAAACCATTAGAAGAACAACATAACAAACCAACTAATGAACATCTGTAGAGCCCTGCACAACTACTGTGTGTGGGCTATGGAACCAAGAGCTCCAGGGGAGCTCACTCCTGGGAGTGTGTGACACTGTGAAGTGGGTACTGTTCCTGTTCCCTCCAGCATGGTCTCATAAAGGAGAAGCCACATGCCCAAGGTCACAGAGCTCGGGAGGGCAGAGGCCTCAGCATACCTTCCTCTGGGGTCCAAGGCTGGGGGGTGCTTGTTGTGCTCCCTGGCAGGTGTGTCACTGCCTGCCTGGCTTTCAGTGTTCCCCTTGGCAGATGAGGGGTGGATGATGGTGAATGCAGAGGCTCTGTCCAGCCCACTATCACCACCCAAGACTTTGGGCTCAGTGGGGCTACAGCTTCCAAGTTCTCCTTAGAATCAAGGCTCTGAAAAATGTTCAGTATACTATTCTCCCACTGTTTAAATGTGGGCAAGTTAAAAGACTCTCCTACCAAGCATATAGTGTTATTTATTGCACTGTTGTTAGCAACAGCAAGGGATTAGAACTGTCCATCAATGAGAAATGGCTAAGTAAACTCTGGTTCAGGAAGCACTGGGACCCTAGAGCCCTCAGGACACCCTGCACACGTTTGGTATGACATCACAAGACACACGGGTCAGGGAACAAAGCAAGTTGAGAGACGTGCACGGTGTGCTGCTGCCTGGGGAGGCAGGGACACGCATCTGCGCACTCTTGTCCTGGCACAGCCTCTCTCTGGAGAATTATATGGGAACCCTACACAGTGGCAGGCCCTGGGGTGGAGAGTGGGAGGGAAGACTCACTTTTTACTTTTTGTATATTTTGAATTGTGTGAATGTATTATCAATGCAAACAAAATAAACATAAATTTAAAGTTAAATGAAAGAAAGTAAACAAGAAAACTGAAGCACACAGATAAGCATCAGGCCTGTAGGCCCAGCTGGCCACCACCCTGGGCAACCCCCAGCCACATTCTGGGCTCTGCCCAGGTTGGTTTGTGGCTCCACCCTCTACGGTAATATTTTGGTTTCCACATGCACGCACCCATGGGAAACCCCAGCCAATGGCATCACATTCTGGGCTGGTGGGCATGACACAGCCCCTGGAATGGTGTCATCCAAATGCCTGAGTGATGAGGCAGCCCTGGAGGGGATGGTGAGACTTCCCACAGTCTCAAGGCCCTCCCGTCCATGTTTGTCTTGCAACCTCCGGGTGGGTGTGTGGAAATTTCAAAATAGCTCTCTCAGCCAGTTAACTCTGAGCCTTCAGGGACTGAACTCATTCATTTCATGAAATACTCACTGAGCACCTACTATGTGCCCAATCCTCTTCTAGGCACTGAGGATACAGCAGGGAACAAGACAAATAGAAATTCCTTCCCTGGTGGAGCTGACATTCCAGTGGGGACACAGACAACACAAACAAGAGAGTGAAAATGCCAGAGAAAAACGGGGCAGGGAAGGCAGATGGGAGGACTCGAGGTTTTTTCCTTTTAAAATTAAAGTATAATTGGTATACAATAAAATTGACCTGTTTTAGGTATATGTAGTTTGATGAGTTTTGATAGTTGTGTATCCCTGTGTTTCCCCACTATAATCAAGTGCTAGAATATTTCTATCACCTGCAACATTCCCTGGTGCCCTTTGCAGTCAATTTCTCACTCCCACCGCACTCCTGAGCACCAAGCAGTTTCCTTTCACTATAGCTCTTTGTCTTTTTTCAAATGAAATCCGGAGTCTTTCACTCTGCATAATACAGCTGAGATTCACCCAGGTTGTGTCTCTGTAGTTCCTTCCTTTTCAGGGCTGAGTAGCAGTCTGTGGTCTGGATACCATATTTTGTTATTCATTCAACTTGTTGATGGACATCTGTGTTGTTTCCATTTTTCGGCTGTTACCAATAAAGCTGCTGTGAACATTCATGAGCAGCTATTTGCGTGACATCTACTTTCATTTCTCTTGGGTAATTACTGGGGAGTGAAATTGCTAGGCCTCATGGTCAGTGTATGTTTCACTTTATTTTAATAAGAGTAGAGATTGTGCTTTTAAACAGAGTAGTGAGGGCAGGCTTCACTGACTAGGTGGTATTTCAATAGCGGGTAGAAGGAGGTGAGGGATATCCATGGGGAAGTGTTCTAGGTGGAGGGAACAGAGGCGGAGTGTGCCTGGTGTGTTTGAGAAATAGCAGGGAAGCCAGAGTAGAAGGGCTGAGGGGACATTTGAGGCTGGATGGCGTAGGGCCAAGTGTGTCATGGTGAGGACATTGGCTTTTACTCTCTGAACCCATGGGAGGGTTCTGAGCAGTAGTGGGACAGGATCAGACTTGTGTTCTAACACCCCCTCCAATCCCCACTTCCAAGGGAGGTTGGGGAGGGGCTACTGCAACAGTCCTGGTGGGAGATGAAGGAATGGGACTGGATGGAGGTGGTGGAGGGTGGAGGAGTATCTGGTTCTGGCTCTGCCCTGGAGGTAGAGGCAATAGGGAACATACTGGACGTGGGATGTGACAGAAATAGGCATGAGGGATGGCTAGGACCTGAGTTGGCCATGAGGAGCCCCCAGCCAGGAAGGCAACATGCACCTCAGCCTGGCAACCATGAGGAGCTTGACTTTGCTGACAACCTGAGTGAACTTGGAAGTGGACCCTGAGCCTCTACAAAGCAACACTGCGCAGCTGACACCTCGATTTCAGTCTAGCGAGACCCTGAGCAGAGAATCTAGTTCTTTCATGCCAGACTTCTGACCTGCAGAAACTGTAAGGTAATAAATGGGTGTTGTTTTAAGTTACTACGTTTGTGATAATTTGTTGCACAGCAATGGATGACTAATACAGGCATCCTGGGATCAGACACAACGTCAGAGCTAAAACGGGACTTAGCAACCACTGAATCCAACCCCCTTCATGTACAGATGGGGGAAACTAGGCTGGGTGTGGTGGTTTACGCCAGTAATCCCAGCATGATGGGAGGCTGAGATGGGTGGATTGCCTGGGCTCAGGAGTTCAAGACCAGCCTGAGCCAGAGAAAGACCTTGTTTCTAAAAATAGCTGGGTGTTGTGGTGGGTGCCTGTAGTCCCAGCTACTCAGAAGGCTGTGGCAAGGGAATTGCTTGAGCCCAAGAGTTTGAGGTTGCTGTGAGCTTGACACTCTACCTAGGGTGACAAAGTGAGACTCTGTCTCAAAAAAAAAAAAGATGGGGGAAACTGAGGCCTGAGGAATGAATGGCCACAGAAGCTGCCTTAGACCTGGGGGCCCTGGGGGCCCTGCCAGCCCCAGGCTGTCCTCTCCCAGGAGGTTGCAGTATCTGCTCCTCTGTCAAACCCTCCTCTGTGGAGGCACCAGCCTCACAAAGAGCTGGCTCCTGGCCCCCCACTGAGTACCCTGAATACCCAGGCAGTGAGTTTGGGCAGGTTCCCCACTGGTCATGGGCAAGTGGGGGCCAGGAGGGAAGTAGAGCCCTTGCCCCCACAGCAGAGCACAGCCCAAGGGTGCAGGAGCCAGGCCTGTGTCCGAGACCTCAGGGAAGAGAGTAGGTCAGAGGGGCTGGCTAGAATCTCAGCTCTGCCACACACCATCTGTAGAACTCAGTCAAGGGACTTTCCTTTACCAAGCTGCAGTGTCTGTGTCTCTAAAATGGGAGTAGGGACTCCTTCCTCCAGAAGGTCAGTGAGCTGACATGGTGGAACTCTCGGCAGGAGCTCTGTTAAAGGCATGTCTCTATCTCTTCCTCTTCGTGGGCCTTGGGTTTCCTGTCTGCTAAATGATCCTAGATGTGTTTGGGGGGTTTTCTTGTAGTTCTACTCAGCCTCCCGAGTAGCTGAGACTAGCTAGTTACCAAGCTAGTTTTTCTATTTTTAGTAGAGATGGTCTCACTCTTGCTCAGACTGGTCTTGAACTCTTGAGCTCAAGCAATTCAGCTGCCTCGGCCTCCCAGAATGCTGACATTATAAGTGTGAGCCACTGTACCAGCCATCCAAGTTTTCTCACCTGTAAAGTGGGGCTATTGATATAATAATACCTACTTTTACCTGTGAGATGCAGGTCATATACCTTGTAGAGGGTCTCAGAAACTGTCAGCTAGTTGTATTAGCACCATCATTACCACCCACTGGGAAGTGGGTGAACTTGATCTGCCTGCTGGAACGGCAATAGGGCAGAGGCCCCCATGGTGAAGTTTCGTTTCCTTAGAGAAGAATATTTGCAGGCTGGGCCGGATTTACACCCTTTTCAGGGAAAACAAAATTAGTTCTTTTCCCTCCAACCTTCTGGCTCTGCATTCACCTAAAGCCAGGCCCCAAGTATCACAGTGCTTACAATGGTTTGGGGAAATGAAAATATGCGTTTGTTTCTGTTCTGCTTCTTGGGATTACCTACTGTTTCCCTCTAGAGGGATGGCAATAGCTTGTGCACACGCATGGAGGCAGGAAAGTATGTCATGGACACAAACTGGGATGGCTAGCACTGTGACATCCCCATTGGCCATGTCTGAGTTGTGTGCCCCATCTCTGACCATAGCTGATTCACTGGTGTTGACAGACATCTGGCTGCAGGCTGGGCAGTCAGGAGTCTGTGTCTGGAGTGGAGCTTGAATAGAGAGCACACGGGCAGAGAGTAGTTGGAGATGCGTCCTTCTTGTCAGCACCTAGAGGAGAAAGCCACAGACTCTGCCACCCGAGTGCCCCAGAACTGCCCTTTTCCATCCTTTCTGGAGGACTGTTCATGCTGGGGGCTTGTTTTTCCTCACTCTGAGAGGGCCTTTCCATAAACTCACTACTGGGTTCTGTGGGTGTTTTTCATCTAATTCTCTTTGGCCGATATGGTGACGAGGAGACCGAGCATTGGTGGGGTTGAGGGCAGACTGTGGAGTAAAGCAGCCATCTTCTGTTCCACACAGGAAGCTGCAGTTGCAGAAAGAGAACTGGTTCTCCGTGACTTACTGCTTCATGACCTTGGCAAGTCACTTAGCCTCTCCGTGTGGGATGGAAGCAGGGGGTACCTTACCGAGCAGATGGAGAAATTGAGGACCAGAGAGAACAGGGGCTTTACTAAGTTACACAACAGATTTAAGGCAAACCTAGGAGAGCTGGGCCCTGCAAATCCCAGCCCATGGGAGAAAAAGTTCCAGGTTAGGAAGCTTGTTTCTAATTATTTGCTCACAAGTTCCTTTCCCAAGTAATTGTTACATTTGGCCCTGGCAGTAGTATCAATGGCCATTAAAGGGGATGTGCAATCTGACCCCAGAGACGGACAGGGATTTGTGCAAGGTCACACCACAAGTTCATGGCAGAGCTAGAGTCTAAGCCAGATCTGAAAAACTAACTGGTGCTTTTTGCTCTAAATTTGAGCTGGTATCTGGGAAGGTATTGGAGGCCATGGTTAATGAGTTCTCCATAGGAATTTTTAAATTGTTTGCTTTTGTTTTGATTATAATCCTAAAAAAGTAATTCCAGACATTTCATGAATCATCTGCATGGCCACAGGTGAGTCCTGCCCGAGCTTGTATTTGGACTTGGGAACATGCTGGCACCAAAGAATAACGTTTGCTAAGAACTATGGGCCAGGCACCGTGCTCTGCACTTTTTATCTATTTTTCATTTACTCTCACAACAACCCTATGAGATAGATACCATCAGCATCCCCAGTTCACAGAGCAAGAAGTGAAGGCACAGAGAGGTTAAGTAACTTGCAACAAGGTCAACAATGAGCCCATGATCTTGTCCAGTATGCTTTACCCGCTGTGATGAGAAAAGGGCAGAGGTGGCTTTGATATGTAAAGATGAATTCCTGCTAAATGGAGGCTGAGTGATGCAAAGTAAGGGGTGGGAAGAAATTGCACTGTGGGTGAAATCGAGCCAAGTGCTGGGAAAACAAAGTCATTAGCGCACAGTGTTGCGTGGACAGTGTGTGAAGAACCAAAACCAATGGCGTCACAGTGGAATGTCCCACATTCACACCGCTAGTGGCAATTCAGGTTTAGCAAAGCAACATTCTCCACATCATTAAATTAACATTGCTATATTGATAATATGGCAGCATAGCTTAATGATCAGGGCTGCAGGCTTGAGAGTCGTGATTTCTGACTTCAAATCCATCTTCCTTCTTGCCTAGTCCTCAGACTATGGGCAAGTCTCTCAACCTCTCTGAGCCTCAGTTTTCTCATCTCTAAAATGGAATTGTAATAGCACCTGAAAGACTGCTATTTGCCCATGCAATTTCTCTCTGTCTCTCTCTTTTTAAACCAAATGCTGTTTTTATTCCTGATGACAGTGTACCCAACTGGCTATATTCCCAGCCTCTCTTGCAGTTACTGGTGGCCAATGAGTGGAAGTTGTTAGGTGAGACTTCTGGGAATTATCCTTAGAGGAGGCTGATCTAGTTAGGAGGAAAACCCATTTGCCCTCGTTCTCCTTCTTCCTATATGGGACTCAGGCATTATGGCTGGAGCCCCAGCAGCCAGCTAAGGTCAAAAAGTGACCTTGAGGATGAAGCCCTGTGGTAAGGGGATTGAAGCAACAAGAGGCTAGAAGCAACCTGGAACATTGCTGATACCATGGAGACTGCACCAGCCCTGGACTGACTCTACTTGGACTTATTTTAAAAAATTAGCCTTTTATTTTGGGACAGTTTTAGATGTAAGGGTTATTGCAAACATAGTATAGAGAGTGTCCATATGCCCCACACCAGTTTTCTCTATTATCATCATCATCTGATATTAGCGTGATACATGTGTCACAATTAATGGACCTACACTGTTATTAACTGAAAAGTTCATTCAGATTTGCTCAGTTTTCCCCTAATTCCCTTTTTGTTCCAAGCTCAGGATTCCACATTACAGTTAATAGTTATTATGTTTCCTTACATTCATTTTGGTTGTGACGGTTTCTTAGCCTTTTCTTATTTTTGCTGCATTTGACCGTTTTGAGGATCTGGTCAGGTGTTTTGTAAAATGTCCCTCGGCTGAGATTTTTCTGATGATCTTCTTATGATAGGGATGTGTTTAGGAGGAAGCCCGTGGAGGTAAGTTCCATTGGCATCACATTACATCCGGGGTACATACTGTCAATATGCCGTGCTGCTGTACATGTTGACTTTGCTCACTGGTGCATCTCCCCACTGTAAAGTCACTCTTTTTCTTTTCCTTCTGTCCATACTGTACTCTCTGCAAAAGAGTTATTATGTGCAGCCCACCCTTAAGGAGTGGGAAGTTGTGTTTCCCATCCTTTAGGGTATCTTCTTGAATTATTTGGAAAGCTTTTGCATGAAAGATTTATCTCTTCTAACTATTTAATCATTTATTTGTATCAGTATGGACTCATGTATATTTACCTTTGGGCTAGAGTCCAGTACTGGTTTATTTTGTTGCATAAAATGTTCTACCTCTGGCTCTTTCAGTTGGCCCCCCAGACTTCTTCACAAGTGAGAAAAACAAACAGAGGTAGATATTTTGCAATAACAGTCTCAAATTCCTCCTGTTCCGTATGCTCATCCCTTTGCAATGAGACTTTGCAGCTTCTTTCAGCAAGACCCGATCTTTTTCTACCCCCTGAATCTGGGTTTGGCCATGCAACTTGCTTTGGCCAATGGGAAAAAGCCAGAGTTTGAAAAGGGCTTGTGCACTGGGGCTTGTTCTTTTTGCAGCACCTGGAACTTGAGACGATCATGGGAACAAGCCCTGGCTTCCTGCTGGAGGGGGAGAGGTCAGGGACACCAGCTGCCTCTGCCATTCTTTCTACAGCTAAGCCACAGCCAGGGGTGAGGCTGTGGACCATAGCTGACTGCAGACACTTGATGAATCCGGAGTTGCACTCAGGTCTAACTGTCATCTGGAGAGTCATGAACAAATCAATGGTTATTCTAAGTCACTGAACTTCAGGGTAGTTTTTTATGTAATAAAAGCCATTTTCTTTTGTTGCAGTTGACCCTGTTGATCACCTGGCCTGGGCTAGGTTCGAACTTGCCACCCTTGGTGTTATGTGGCTGGCACTGTAACAACTGTGCTGTGGGCTCTGAGCCCCATTTTTTTTTTTTTTTTTGAGACAGAGCTGTGCCCCTGGGTAGGGTGCCATGGCATCACAGCTCACAGCAACCTCCAACTCCTGGGCTCAAGCGAGTCTCCTGTCTCAGCCTCCCAAGTAGCTGGGACCACAGGTGCCTGCCACAACGGCCGGCTATTTTTTGGTTGCAGCCGTCATTGTTATTTGGCGGGCCCAGGCTGGATTCGAACCTGCCACCTTAGGTGTATGTGGCTGGCGCCTTAGCCACTTGAGCCAAAGGCACCGAGCCCCCATTTTCTTTTTTAAATCTGTTATTTGAGTTTTCTGCTATAGGCAGTCAAACCTAATCCTAAATGGATACAGAATTTATTTCTCACGGAGGTTCTGAGAATTGAATTAGTGAGGCAGGGGCAGTACATGTAGTAGTGCGTGGGTGAATAAATAACAATAATATTAATAATTATAAATAAATAATAGCAATTCGTATTTAAGTGTTATTATTATTCGTTTTGTAGTGGTAGTATTGAAGGCATAATTTTGTTTCAGCTTTTTAGTTGTTTGAGAACTATAAAACCGAAGAGTTGATGCCGTACTTTATGAATACATATAAGTAAGTCATTTTCTGTTCAAGCCCTCCATGCTCAGACCACCAGGAACACACTTGTGGTTAGAGGGCTGGGTTTATTATTCATCACAGCAAGAGAATATACACCACTGGGAACCCTATGGAACTCTCAGTAGGAGAGTATTAGAAAGGGCTTGTGTTAGGTGATTTTTGAGGAGGGTTTGAGGATGTGGCACTTTTCTCTAGGCTGGATGCTGTTGGGAAGTGGAGGTAATTATGTCACTGGGATCTTAATGAGTCTAATCTGGAGAGAAGACATACCAGAACCAGGGTCATGACGTGGGATCTTTTTGTCTCTTAGGGCCCAGTCCTCAGAAGGGTTATGCATCTGTAGCTATAGTCTTGAAATTCTTTTTTTTTTTTTGAGACAGAGCCTCAAGCTGTCACCCTGGGTAGAGTGCCATGGCATCACAGCTCACAGCAACCTCCAATTCCTGGGCTCAAGTGAGTCTCCTGCCTCAGCCTCCCAAGTAGCTGGGGGCACAGGCACCCGCCACAACTCCTGGCTATTTTTTGGTTGCAGCTGTCATTGTTGTTTTGGCGGGCCCAGGCTGGATTCAAACCCGCCACCTTAGGTGTATGTGGCTGGTGCCTTAGCCACTTGAGCCACAGGCGCCAAGCCTAGTCTTGAAATTCTTAAAGATTTTCTTTGAATTTGGGTTTTGTAAATGAAGCCTGATGTGGTGGTAGAGCTCTCACCTCTGCGGGGGATATATGTGCATCACTTCCTTGTTATCCTACCAACACACACGTGTGAGATGCCTGCCACCTGCTTACCTTGTACATAGGGCCCCAGGCTCAGAAGGGCTCCACTCTTGTTTTAAAGCTCAGCTGTAGCCATCTTGAAATTCTTAACTTTATGTTTGAACTTGGTATTGGAGTTCAAGTCTGCTAGGACATGGAACATACATGTGAGCAGAGGACATACATGGAATATGGGTGTTCACTGTGAACATATGGTGTTCCCAATGACCCTTGAGCATAGAACTCTGGAGAATCTGCAGTGCATGGATGTTTGGTGAGACTCAAAGTGAGTACAACCTAAGCACACTGTAGGTGCCCAGGCTGAGGTCCAGTCCCTACAGACCAGAAACAAGCCTCCTGGACTCCTGACCTAAGGAATCCATGAACATAGTAAAATACATGGTAGTTGGTTTTTGCCACTAAGATGGAGGACATTTGATATGCAGAAATATTAGTAGATGTAATAGAGTTTATATCTGGGTGATTCTAACCTTTGTTAATATGAATGAAATCACAAAGAATAACCTTGTACATATGTTATTTATATTCAGAGTAGATTCCTAGAAATGAAGACCACTGCATATATAATTATTTTTAGCTATTGCCAATTTTTTCTCCAAACTTACTTTTCCCCAAGTGGCTTTCTTTGTGTCTCTATTTGTATACGTGTAATCCTTCCAACATATAGAGAAATATACATAGAGAAAAGTACACAGATTAAGGTACAGCTTGATGAATTTTCACAAACTGAAGACGTATGCAGCTCTCATCCAGGTCAAGAGACAGATGTTCCTAGCACCCCCTCCCAGTGAATGCTCCTTTCTATGGTATGAATTTGCCACTATTTATCCATTTTCCTCTTGCCATTTCCAGGAAGGGACTAATATGTTTTATACCTTTTATTTTCTGTCATTCTCAGAATTCATTGCAAAGGCGTCAGGTTTGATGGACTCCTTTCCCTTTCTGTGGAGCTAGTTCTCAAACTAGGTTCCTATGGAAGCCTGGGGTCCTTTCCCGAAAGACAGGAAAGGTACAAATACATGGATTAGCTTCTGTCAGTTTAAAATTTTCTTTTCTTTTCTTTTTTTTTTTTTTTTTTTGAGACAGAGACTCAAGCTATCCCCCTGGGTAGAGTGCCATGGCATCACAACTCATAGCAACCTCCAACTCCTGGGCTCAAGCGAGTCTCCTGCCTCCGCCTCCCAAGTAGCTGGGACCACAGGCGCCCGCCACAACGCCCGGCCATTTTTAGGTTGCAGCCATCATTGTTGTTTGGCGGGCCCG
>CAUYQV010018721.1:0-10310 GCA_963574575.1 Galagoides demidoff
AAGGCTGGTTTAACACATGCAAGTCCATAAACATTATTCACCATATTAAGAGAAGCAAAAACAAAGATCATATGATCCTCTCAATGGAAAGGTACAGAAAAAGCATTTGATAAAATCCAGCATCCTTTTTTAATTAGCACACTGAAGAGTATAGGCATAGCTGGCACATTTCTTAAACTGATTGAAGCTATCTACGACAAACCCACAGCTAATATTTTACTGAATGGAGTAAAACTGAAAGCTTTTCCTCTCAGAACTGGAACCAGACAAGGTTGTCCTCTGTCACCATTACTATTCAACATAGTGTTGGAAGTTCTAGCCAATACAATTAGATAAGACAAGAAAATAAAGGGCATCCAAATGGGAGCAAAGGAGGTCAAACTCTCCCTCTTTGCTGATCATGTGATTTTATACTTAGAGAACCCTAAAGACTCAAGCACAAGACTCTTGGAAGTCATCAAAAATGCAGTAATATCTTAGGATGTAAAATCAATGTCCACAAGTCAGTTGCCTTTGTATATGCCAACAACAGCAAAGATGAGAGGTTAATTAAGGACACAACTCCCTTCACCATAGCCCCAAAGAAAATGAAATACTTAGGAATATATCTAACGAAAGAGGTGAAGGACCTCTATAAAGAAAATTATGAAACCCTAAGAAAGGAAATAGCAGAGGACTTTAACAAATGGAAGAACATACCATGCTCATGACTGGGAAGAATTGACATTGTTAAAATGTTTATACTACCCAAATCAATCTACTGATTCAATGCCATCCCTATTAAAATACCAACATCCTATTTTCAAGACTTGGAGAAAATGATTCTTTGTTTTGTATGGAACCAGAAGAAACCCCGTATAGCTAAGGCAGTTCTTAGTAATAAAAACAAAGCTGGGGGCATCAGCATACCAGATTTTAGGCTGTACTACAAGGCCATAGTGGTCAAGACAGCATGGTACTGGCACAAAAATAGAAACACAGACATTTGGAATCAAACAGAAAACCAGGAAATGAAACTAACATCTTACAACCACCTAATCTTCGATAAACCAAACAAGAACATACACTGGGGGAAAGACTCCCTGTTCAATAAATGGTGCTGGGAGAACTGGATATCCACATGTAAAAGACTGAAACTGGACCCACGCCTTTCTCCACTTACAAAAATTGATTCAAGGCAGATAAAGGACTTAAATTTAAGGCATGAAATAATAAAAATCTTCAAAGAAAGCATAGGAAAAACACTGGAAGATTTCGGCCTGGGGAAAGACTTCATGAAGAAGACTGCCGTAGCAACTGGAACAACAACAAAAATAAACAAATGGAACTTAATTAAACTGAAAAGCTTCTGTACAGCTAGGGAGACAACAACCAAAGCAGATAGACAACCTACACAATGGGAAAGGATATTTGAATATTTTGAATCAGACAAAAGTTTGATAACTAGGATCTATAGAGAATTTAAATTAATCTGCATGAAAAAGCCAACAATCCCATATATCAATGGGCAAGAGACATGAATAGAATCTTCTCTAAAGAAGACAGATGAATGACTACCAAACATGAAAAAATGCTCATCATCCCTAATTATTAGAGAAATACAAATCAAAACCACCCTGAGGGCAGCACCTGTGGCTCAAAGGAGTAGGGCGCTGGCCCCATATACCAGAGATGGTGGGTTCTGGCCAAAAAAAACCAAAAAAACCACCCTGAGATACCATCTGACCCCAGCGAGAATGGCCCACATCACAAAATCTCAAAACTGCAGAAGCTGGCGTGGATATGGAGAGAAGGGAACACTTTTACACTGCTGGTGGGACTGCAAACTAATACAACATTTTTGGAAGAAGTATGGAGAACCCTCAAAGAACTCAATCTAGACTCCCATTTAATCCTGCAATCCCATTACTGAGCATCTACCCAGAAGGAAAAAAATCCTTTTATCATAAGGACACTTGCATTAGACTATTTATTGCAGTTCAATTTACAATCGCCAAAATGTGGAAACAGCCTAAATGCCCACCAATCCAGGAATGGACTAACAAGCTGTGGGTATATGTATACCATGGAATACTCTTCAACCATTAAAAAAAATGTAGACTTTATAGCCTTTGTATTAACCTGGATGGAAGTGGAACACATTATTCTTAGTAAAGCATCACAGGAATGGAGAAGGACGAATTCTATGTACTCAATTTTGATATGAGGACAATTAATGATAATAAATGACATGATGGGGGTGGGGTAAGGGGAGAGTGGAGAGAGAAAGAAGGAAGGAGGAGTGGGGGAAAGGAAGAGCAGAGAGGGGGAGGAGGGGTGTGGGGTCTCCGTGTGTGACACACCCTTTGGAGGCAAGGCACAATTGTAAGAGGGACTTCACCTAACAAATGCAATCAGTGTAACCTGGTTTCTTGTACCCTCAATGAATCCCCAACATTTAAAAAAAAAAGAAAGAAAATGAGTTGACTAAGGATATAAGGAAGCACACAAGTAAAGATAGCCATGTTGCCATCGCTCCACCATCTTCCTTACCCCAGCATTGTTTGTGTAATGTGTAGTTAAACGTTGTCTTGCCTAAGGATTGGCCTGTCTTATTGACCAATCTCAGCTGCTTAATCTCAAGCATCCTCATCAGTTCAGGAGGGTTGTAGTACACATCCACTGTAACTGACTGACCAGGTTTCATGAAACAACAGTGATTAATACCAGCAGTGGACCACCAAACAGACACCATTAACTCTTTTGTGATAAATATTTGGTTTGGGGTTGGGTTTTCTTTTTATTTTTATTTCCTTGGGGTTTTTAAAAAATTTTATTTCCTTGTTTTCTTTTTTCTTTTTATTTCCTTCTTTTTTTCTTTTTATTTTCTTGGGGTTTTTTTGTTTGTTTGTTTGTTTTGTTTTGCTTTTGAGTCAGAGTTTCACCCTATGCCCTGAGCAGAGTGCAATGGCCATCATAGCTCACTACAACCTCAGACTCGGGACTGTAGGCATCCTGCTGCCTCAGCCTCAAGAAGTTGCTAGGATTACAAGTGCATGCCATGGTGTCCAACTAGGTTTTTCATTTTTTTAATGAGTTCAGATCTCATTCTCACTCAGACAAGTCTCGAACTCCTGAGCTTGAGCAATTCTCCCACCTCAGCCTCCTACAGTGCTGGGATTACAGGTGTGAGCGATTGGTTTGGACTGTGTTTTGGCTTCATCTTTATCCAACCATTATGCTGAACGCTTGTAATTGTCATAATAGCAAAATCATTGGCTGTTTCCTTAACATTTGGAAACCACAGGTAGTTATTAGGAAATTGGTATTAGAAACTGGGCATGATGGCTTATGCCTGTAATCCTAGCACTCTGGGAGGCTAGGCAGGTAGATTGCTTGAACTCAGGAATTGGAGACCAGCCATTTTTCATTATTCATCACATAGTGTAAAAGTTGTTCACGTTTATGTTGTGACAGCAAAGAAAGGCAAGCATCCAGACATTTTCTCTTCTGACGCTCATTTAGTTCCTGGGGAATCCATCTATCCAGCTTCTTTACCTTGCAGATTTGTTTCAAATGGTCCGATATTATTGAAACAGTAACATCAAACCTTTCTGCTAATTCACCCGTAGGTTGAGATGGATTCACTTCCACTACAGCTTTCATCATTACCCACCTTGGTCTTATGTTGCCCACGTGGCTCATTTTCAAGATTAAAATCACCAGAACCAAACTTTTCTTTTTTGTTTTTTGGCTGGGGCTGGGTTTGAACCCACCACTGGCATATGGGGCCGGCACCCGAACTTTTCAAACTCACAATATACTGTGCATTCATTAGCCACATCTTTCCCAAATACTTCATTGGTATTTCCAGCTGTCCATGCTGCATTGGTTTTACAATGAAGTTCATATTTGAAAATAACATGAATTTTTGACTTCTCCATGATTTCACAGTAGTTGCTTTAAAACAAATTGAAAGATAATAATAAGCCAAAATGCCCATTTGTTGGAATGAAGATGTACCTTCCTGGTTCTTGGTACTAGTCCATTTTGTGCTGCTATAAAGGAATACCTGAGGCTGGATAATTTATAAAGAAAAGGGGTTTATTTGGCTCTGCAAGCTGCAAGCAGCACAGCACCAGTGTCTGCTTCCAGTGAGGACTTCATGAAGCTTACAATCATGGTAGAAAGCAAAGGGGAACAAGGGAGCAAGAGAGAGGAGAAGGTGCCAGACTTGAACACAGTGGCACCAAGACCTTCATGAGGAATACACCCCAATGACCCAAACACCTCCAAACTGGCCCCACCTCTAACACTGGGGATCAAATTTCAATTTCATCATAAGATTGGGAGGTGACAAATAACCATACTATATCATTCTTCTCACATGGATTTTAAACCTAAATCATTGGCTATTTCCTCAATATTTCAAAACTACAGATAGTTATTAGGAAATAGGTATTATAAGCTGGGAACAGTGGCTTATGCCTGTAATCCTAGAACTCTGGGAGGCCAGGCAAGTAGATTGCTTGAGCTCAGGAGTTGGAGACCAGCCTGAGCAAGAACAAGACCCCTAAAAATAGCCAGGTATTGTGGCCAGCACCTGTAGTCCCAGCTACTTGGGAGGCTGAGGCAAGAGAATTACTTAAGCCCAAGAGTTTGAGGTTGCTATGAGCTGTGACACCATGTTACTCTACAAAGGGTGACAAAAAGAGACCTTGTATCAAAAAAAAAAAAAAAGAAAAGAAAAGAAAGACAAACAGAAAATAGGTATTATAGTCAACTGTTTTAAATTGCACATGAACTTTATTATTCTTCCAGGTCTTAGATCTTATATTCCTCTTCTACAACAATACTCATTCCCTAATGTTATCTGGATCAATGAAACAATTTCACCTGCTTTTCAAAGAAGCAGCTATTTTATCACAACACAGGAATTGTGAGGGATGAGAGGGCACTGTTTTACTCTGTTGGTGAGAATATAAAGGAAATACAACTGCCTAGTTTGAATCCTGCTTCTACCTGTTACAAACCTGGACAAGTGACTGATAAATTCTTTGACTAGTTTTCTCATTTTTAAAATGG
This sequence comes from Galagoides demidoff, assembly GCA_963574575.1. Lineage (NCBI taxonomy): Eukaryota > Metazoa > Chordata > Mammalia > Primates > Galagidae > Galagoides > Galagoides demidoff. The sequence goes on from CAUYQV010018721.1 coordinate 5,065, forward strand.
AGAGAACAATGTGTCTACTCATAGGTTATTGTGAGAGTTAAATAAGAAAATATCTATCAGGCATATTTGTCTGACATATAACAAGCACTCTAAAATTTATGCAATGCTGATGTATAATGATCATAAATAATCTGCATCCAAACTAAAAAATGTGCTTTTTCTTTGAGTGAGCACTGCTGATTCTAGGAATTCCTAAGGGAATAATAAGTCAAATGTTTAAAAGTGTGCAGAAGACCATCCATTGCAGTGCTGGTCATAACAGTATAAAATTAGAAATAACTTAAATGTTCATGAAGAGAGATTGACAAAATAAATATGGTACAACCATACAGTGGAAAACTTTGGAGACAAAATAGTAACATAGTGATGAATATAGGCTTTGAATATAAACATCAATTAGCTGAGGCTTGTCTCATCTTTCTCAGAGCACACTGAGTTCTTCCCAGACTATTCTTCCTTGCTTTTTACTTATATCAGTCAGCTATTGCTCTATAATAATCTTCAATTCTCAGGAGCACATAATAGGAAGCATTTAGTTCTCACTCTCAAGTTTGCAGGGTAGCTCTGCTTCAAGCTTCAATAGCTAAGACAGCTCTGTGGGGGTTGGGGGGCCCCAGTTTCCCAAACCCAGTTAACGTGGTTTGATTACTCAGCTGAGCTAGAAAGTTCAACCAAGGCACAGTGAGAGGTCAAAGACTGAAAATAAAAGATTATTCTGGGCTCAGTACCAGTAGCACAGTGGTTACGGTGCTAACCACATACACTAAGGCTGGCGGGTTTGAACACTGCCTGGGCCAACTAAACAACAATGACAATAGCAACAAAAAACAGCTGGACATTGTGGTTGGTTCTGTAGTTCCAGCTACTTGGGAGGCTGAGGTGAGAGAATTGCTTAAGCCCAAGAGTTTGAGATTGCTGTGAACTGTGATGCTATGGCACTCTACCAAGGGTAACATAATGAGACTCTGTCTCAAAAAAAAAAAAAAAAAGATTACTCTAAAATGTGAACAAAAGGAAATGGAGTCCAGTTTCTATGTGGGTTACACTAGCCTTTATTCCCACCTGGGCGTGGGTGAGCTGAGTTCAAGAAGGAAGTCCACACATGGGTTAAGGTGTATGGAAGTTTAAAGGGTTTGGAGGGGTAGGGGTTGGTGCACTCCTTTTTTCTTGGGTGGGACATTCTATTTGGGTGGGTCCCTCTATTTGACTCTATCCTCCCTGTCTTTTTAGTCTATTAAAAGGAGGTGGGATGATGGGCATGATATCTCTTTGCTTCCTTGAGGGGGAAGGAAGGGTGGTGTAGCTGCCAATAATGAAAATGGGGGGGAGCCATGTTATGAACCAGTGTGGGGAAGGGGTGCAAACCAGGGTGGAATTAGTGGGGACTGAGAAAAATACAGCACAACCAAAGACACAGAGACAAAAGATGAGATCTGGAGGACTGACTGAGCTAATGGCTGGAGCCAGCACCAAAGCACAAAATCAGCTTTACTTTATAGTATCTATATAGGATTGTACAGAGGGAAGTAGCATAGACAATATGGGGAAATCGCATAAACAAAAGACATATTTTTGCTCTTACAGTAAGACAGGAAGATGCAAATGACTTAAATAAAGACAAATCCTCTTGGCTCAGTGCCTGTGGTTCAAGCAGCTAAGGCACCAGCCACATACACCTAAGGTGGCAGATTCGAATCCAGCCTGGGCCTGCCAAAACAACAAAGACAGCTACAACCAAAAAATAGCCAGGTGTTGTGGCAGGCACCTGTGGTCCCAGCTACTTGGGAGGCTGAGGCAGGAGATTCACTTGAGTCCAGGAGTTGGAGGTTGCTGTGAGCTGTGATGTGACAGCACTCTACCCAGGGGGATAGCTTGAGGCTCTGTCTCAAAAATAAAAATAAAAATAAAAAAAAAAAAAGAAACGACTATGTCTTAGTAGTTACGACTCCATTTTTTTAGCACATGACAATGAGAAGGAAGGGAAAAATTATAAGGATTTCTGCATAGTTAACTAAACAAAGAAAGAGCTACCAGGTTTCCCTGAAAATGAGACACTGTCTTATATTTATTTTTTCTCAAGAAGACACACTAGGGCTTATTTTCAGGGAATGTCTTATTTTTATTAAGTATAATACAACAATCTACATTTATTCAAATACAGTTAAGTCATATTCTTCTGGAACCTGACAGGGAGCCAACCTTGTTGGGGCTGGTGCTAGTGATGCATGAATGAACGCCTTTCCCCTAGCTGTTCACACATGTGCAATAGGATATCTGCGACACAGTTACCACCCGCACATTTGTGCAAGTGCGAATGCCGAGAAAGGAGCTATGGCAGATAAAAGGTATTCCAGTCTTCCTTACCGCTCCACGCTGAAATGCAGGGTGTGGCTATGCAGCCCTATCCATCACTAGGTCTTATTATTGGGGTAAGGCTTATATTTAACAAATGCATAGAAATCTTGCTAGGGCTTATTTTGGGGGTAGGCCTTATTTTTGGGGAAACACAGTACTGAGCTGGCTAGTCCTGACTGTGAGGGCCAGAAGGACACAGCCACATACCTTGCCCAGGTGAAGAAAACCCCACTGATCACTGGGCCTATGTGGCTTCACTCCTGGCTGGGCTTCCTCAAGGACCAACCCTCTGGGCTGCAGCTTCTAATTTGCAGCATTAGGCTACATGTATTAATGCACCTTCCTGGATTTGCTCAGGAGGGGCTCTCCATCATGCTCACAAACCCCTCCAGCCACCTCTTGCCTGCAACTGCTCTGCCAGAGTGGCTATCACCCAGGGCTGCGGTGTCCCCACTTCTCTGCTGTGACTGAAGGGTGTTCCCTTGACTTCCCTGCCTGCAGAGCTTGTACCTAGAAAAGCAGCAGGCTCGATGCCTGTGGCTCAATCGGCTAAGGCACCAGCCACGTATACCTAAGGTGGCGGGTTCGAATCCCCAGCCCAGGCCCGCCAAACAACAATGATGGCTGCAACCAAAAAATGGCTGGGCGTTGTGACGGGCGCCTGTGGTCCCAGCTACTTGGGAGACGGAGGCAGGAGACTCGCTTGAGCCCAGGAGTTGGAGGTTGCTATGAGCTGTGATGCCATGGCACTCCACCCAGGGGGACAGCTTGAGGCTCTGTCTCAAAAAAAGAAAAAAAAGAAAAAGAAAAGCAGCAAGGCTCTTAGAGCTAGGGTGGCAGAGCCACACCTTTGAAAAATTATCTAGGACAGGGATCTCCAGCCCTAGGGCTACAGACTGGTATCAGTCTATGGCCTGTTAGGAATCGGGCTACACCTCCTTGCAGGAGGTGAGCAAGATGACTGGGAAATTTGATTTGGCTAGGAAATATGACTGGGAAATATAAAAGGGAAATGTGGCTAGTGAGCAAAGCTTCATCAGTATTTACAGCGCCTCCCCATCACTGGCATCACCACCTGAGCTCTGCCTCCTGTTAGATTAGCTATGGCATTAGATTCTCACAGGAGCGCAAGCCCTACTGTGAACAGAGTGTGTGGGGGATGGAGGTTTCGTGCTCCTTATGATAATCTAATGCCTGATGATCTGAGCAGAAAATGTAATGCACTTGAATTGTCCCAAAACCATCCCCGCCCCAGCCCCCACCCCCACCCCAATCCATGGAAAAACTGTCTTCCATGAAACATGTCCACGGTGCCAAGAAGGTTGGGCACTGCTGATCTAGGAGACTGGCTGTTGGTTTTACTTGTGTGCTATCATTTTTTTTTCAAACCAGCTCCTCTGTGATGTCTCGAGTGGATACCCAACAAATTAAACAAGAGGCAGTGGGCAAAGGGGGTGGGGAAGAGGCAGTTGCAGAACCGTCAGTCTGGTCCAGGGCCCTGTTATCATGTATGGAACTGGGCCACAGAGCGAAAATGACTTATCTAAGGTCACAGAGACAGTTAGTGGCTAGGCAGGACTAAACCCCAGTGTCCCCATGTCCCTCTCACCATTCCACAGCCCCAACCCACTCTGCTCCTGTTTATCAAGTTGCTGATGTGGCCACAGACTGGGTGTACTTATCCATTTCCCTTGTTCCCAGAGCAGGTGGAGAGATGCAGGCCAAACTTCTGGCCTCTTTCTGGGACAGAGCCTATGGGCATGTGGGTAGCCTCAAATGCAGCAAGCCCACAGGAAGGGGATGTTCTGGGTCATGGAGCAAGTGCAAAGCTGAAGGCAAGTCCGCCCTCAATGTGCAACCTCTCCTGCGGCAGGCCCATGACTTCACCCAGGCCAGCACTTTAGTCTAGAATCCAGTCACCCTTTCTCCCTTCTCTCCTTCCTCTTCCTTGAGTCCAGGATGGGAAATGGGGCCCACATTTTTAAATTCCAAACTAAGCATAAAATAGGTTAAATATTCACATGATTCAAAATTCTAACAATACAATAGCCATGCTATCAGAAGTCTCCTTTCTGACCCTAACCTTCTGACACTGCCTACCCAGAAGTGATCACAGTGGTTAGTTGTTCCTGCAGTTTCCCAGAGATAGTCTGTACTAGGAGTCAGCAAACATTTTCAGTAAAGAGCCAGGTAGTAAATATTTTGAGTTTGGGGAGGTCACAGGCCTTCTCTCACATTCTGCCATTCGCAGTGTGCAAGTAGCCACATATGACACATGGACAAATGGTCATGGCTGTGTTCCAGTGAAACTGTTTTCATAAACATGGAAATTTAAATTTCATGTAATTTTCATGTATCTCAACATATTACTCTTCATTTTTCCTCAAGTATTTAAAAGTGTAAAAACCACACTAAGCCCAGAAGCTATACAAAAACCCAGTATTTCGCTGTCTGGATAAACTGTGATGTATTGCAACAGTGTCCTCCTGAGGGACTTTAGACTGGATCTGGTCCTTCACTATCACACCTAATCCTTTTTTTTTTTTTTTGAGACGGAGCCTCAAGCTATCCCCCTGAGTAGAGTGCCATGGCATCACAGCTCATAACAACCTCCAACTCCTGGGCTCAAGTGAGTCTCCTGCCTCAGCCTCCCAAGTAGCTGGGACCACAGGCGCCCGCCACAACACCCGGCCGTTTTTTGGTTGCAGCCATCATTGTTGTTTGGTGGGCCTGGGCTGGGGATTCGAACCCGCCACCTTAGGTGTATGTGGCTGGCGCCTTAGCCGATTGAGCCACAGGCGCCGAGCCTATCACACCTGATACTGCAGTGATAAACTTGTTCACAGGGGTCTGATCAAATCCGCACAGCCTCCTTCTCCTTGGAGGCTCCT
>CAUYQV010018727.1:0-49669 GCA_963574575.1 Galagoides demidoff
TTTGAGACGGAGCCTCAAGCTATCCCCCTGGGTAGAGTGCCATGGCATCACAGCTCACAGCAACCTCCAACTCCTGGGCTCAAGCGAGTCTCCTGCCTCCGCCTCCCAAGTAGCTGGGACCATAGGCGCCCGCCACAATGCCCGGCCATTTTTTTTTTTTTTTTTTTTGGTTGCAGCCATCATTGTTGTTTGGCGGGCCCGGGCTGGGGATTCGAACCCGCCACCTTAGGTGTATGTGGCTGGCGCCTTAGCTGATTGAGCCACAGGTGCCGAGCCTAATGACCTCATCTTAACTTGATTACATTTGCAAAGATCCTATTTTCAAATAAGATTATATTCACAGGTACCAAGGGTTAGGATGTCAACATATCTTTTGGGGGGAAACAGTTCAACTCATAATAGGAACAATTTCCTTATTCCTCAGACCTTGAACTCTAATCTCTCAACAGCTGACTTCACATCCTGCTTCACAGAGAGAAAAGAAACTAGAAGACATCAGAAGAACACTCAACTTCCCATCACTAAACCAACAAACCTGCTTCTATCCTGTGCTCTTAGTCTCCCTTTCTCTGTCTCATTTCACAGAAGAACGGCTGCTTTTCCTATTTAAAGCTAATCTCTTAAGAGCTCTTCAAACATGTCCAAAACTAAATTCAACATCTTCCTCTCAAAAATCTGTTCCACCTCCTGGATTCCTGTTGTTGTTGTTAATTAGCACACCATTCCTCCAATTACCCAAGCAAAAAACCCCGTAAGACTCACACTTAACTTTGCTTCTCCCTCGGTCTCTCCATCCCAACACTCTCCGAGCTCTTAATACATATGAATTCTGTCTGCTCTTCTTCAACCTCCACTGCCTTCTTCCTACATCACGCTATCATCTTCTCTCATCTGAATTACAATTAATACAACTGACTTGCTCAGCAACTTATATCAATTCTACCATGTGGGTATCTGGAGTAGAACATTTCAGAGAGAAAGAATAGCACATGCAGACCTTGAGGTAAGAATTGGCTTGCTTATTTTGAAGGAAAAAGGAAAGCCAAGGTCAGTACATCTGGAATGTAGTGAGTGAGGTACGCAGTATAGAGGAAGAGGAGGTTTGAGAGGCAGGCACACGACAGATTTTGGAGGCCTTGGGGGCCATAATAAGAAGATGAATTGCATTTTATTTTAAGCAGAGTAATGACAGGCTCTGATTTGCAATTTTTAAAGGGCACTTTTCAGCTGGTTATAAAGAATTACACCACAGGTGACTTCCAGTGTGTACTGTCAGCTTGGCAAGGTGAGATGTGAATGTGATCCCAATTTTGGGGCTTGCTCTGGCTCGCTTTCATTGTGTATGAAATGGGAAAACTATCCAATCTGCTTTAATTTTAGCCTCAAATAAGGAAACCTCTTTAATTCCCTGTTAACTGCCAGGGATCAAAAATCCCTCCCTGGACGAGGCAAAGAAATACATTCTTCCCCTGTAGAAAAAAAAAAAAAACTGTTACAGGAAACCAGAAAGAAAAAGAGAAGGCGGACAATGTCTCAGTCCCGGTGTGTTACATAATCAAACCTAAGATACTCATCTCCATTCAGAGTCGTTGTGATCTTTTAAACCAATAAGAATTTTTTCTGGTTTGTAAATTTCTATATGCAAAATTTTTTACAAAGAGTATTTCATAAATCACCTTTTTAAAAAAATGAACTTTAGGCTCGATGCCTATAGCTCAGTGAGTAGGGCACCGGCCGCATACACCAAGGTTGGCGGGTTTGAACCTAGCCTGGGCGAGCTAAACAACAACAACAAATGCAACCAAACAATAGCCGGGTGTTGTGGCGGACGCCTGTAGTCTCAGCTACTCAGGAGGCTGAGGCAAGAGAATCACTTAAGCCCAAGCGTTTGAGGTTGCTGTGAGCTGTGATGCCACAGCCCACCAAGGGGGACATAGAGAGACTCTGTCTCAATAAATAAATAAATAAATAGGGGCGGCGCCTGTGGCTCAAAGGAGTAGGGCGCCAGGCCCCATATGCCAGAGGTGGCGGGTTCAAACTCAGTCCCTGCCCAAAACTGCAAAAATAAATAAATAAATAAATATTAAATAAATAAAATAGAAAATGAACTTTATACCAAACTATTCTAGAACATTGAGAATATGTACTTTTTATGACTAGAGGACAATATTTGGCAATGACATTAAAGTTTTAATGTCTGTTCCTCTTTGAAGAACCGTCCATGCACTTGACCTCTGTATCAACTAACTGGGTACTGTGTCACATTTGGCCTACACAGAACCGTTTTCTCTGTACCTTACCACAATGATCACAACTTTATGATTTGGGAAAGCACTCTTTAAATATCTTATTTTAACATTTATTGTAATAATATAATTGAGGATACTGTTACATTAGTTCTAGAATGGCTGTACAGTATGTCTGCTGAGCAGTCACTTAATTAACACACAGATGCAATGACCTGTGTAAATAGTCTATTTTTTTTTTTTTTTTGAGACAGAGCCTCAAGCTATCCACCTGGGTAGAGTGCCATGGCATCACAGCTCATAGCAACCTCCAACTCCTGGGCTCAAGCGAGTCTCCTGCCTTCGCCTCCCAAGTAGCTGGGACCACAGGCGCCCGCCACAACGCCTGGCTATTTTTTGGTTTCAGCCATCATTGTTGTTTTGGCGGGCCCGGGCTGGGGATTCGAACCCGCCACCTCAGGTGTACGTGGCTGGCGCCTTAGCCAATTGAGCCACAGGCGCCGAGCCAGTCCCCCTACTTCTTATAATCATGAGCCAATTAGTTACTGGTTCTTATCCATTCTACCTTTTAGTGTCCTTTGAACCTGTCTGCTTCCTTTAGCCTTCATTCACAGAACTGTCCTTGCCTGAGCCAGTCTCACTTGGATCACTGCAGAAGCCTTCTGCCCGCTCCCCGACTGGCCCCCTGTAATAGATGTTTGTGTTTGCTGCCCAGCATCAGCTCTTTCCTGGTAGCAGTACCCCAAATTTCCTTTTGGGAATCACCCTCTTCCCATTCTCAACCATCTGATTTGGGTGGGATTTAGCCTCCCCCTTAGCTCCAGAAGTGAATTCTGTGCAGCTGCTTAGCATTCCTGCAGAACCCCTAACAGAGTTAGAGAATTCATGTCGCTCCTCGACCCTGCCAGTGGGTCCATGAGACACAACCAGATGTTTGTTGGGGCTTCTGGAAAGGAAGTTTCTCCCTTAAGCGAAGCATTTTCTCTTTCTGCTGGACATGAGCAAAGACATATAGAAACTGCTACGGCCATCGTAGCGTCAGGAGGGGAGCAGATGGCAAGGTAAAGTAGATCATGTAAAAGTCAAACAGGATACATGGAAAGGAACCGGGCCAGAGTTCACCCTACCCTGAACTTACAGCTACGTGAGCCAATAAACTCCTCTATTGTCTAGCTGTTTGGCGTTGGGTATTCTGTAATGTATCACCCAAATCATTCTAACTATACTCTCTTTCGATCCATTTTCCATTCTGAATTCAAACCCAGTCATTTCTGAGAGGGGAAGAGAGCAAGTTGCCAGCCTGCAAAATGACCATAGAGCCACCATACGATGTCACGCAGATAATGACGCATATGAGGCACTGAGGGCAGGACCTGTCACCTTAGAACGAGGGGTGCACTTGATAAACACAGGTCAACATCTTATTCTCAACTTCAGTCCTTACAAAGACTGCTTTGTGCCCTTAAGGTAAAGTCCCAGCAGCTTAACACGTCCTATTATGCTGAGTCCTTTCATGGTGACCAGACGGGACCAGACCTTCCTGGGCCTTCCTGAACCTGGCGCTCACTTGCCTACCACTTCAGACTCTTACCCTGATTTTCACTTTATATTATTTCTTTTTCACTTTATGGAGCAAACTTCTATTCTTCCTTTGGTTCCTATGTCACTTTCTCGGGGGCAGTTTCCCTAATCTCACAGTGCAGGTTGACCTTCCCTGCTCTATACTCATAATTACCTTTGGCAGCCCCAAACTCCCAGGCTCAAGCAATCCTCCTACCTCAGCTTCCCAAGTAGCTGGGACTGCGGCACAAGGCCCACTCCTGTAATTCTGGCTCTTTTTTATAGATCGGTTAGAATCAGGACCTTTCTATTCTCACAGTATTTGCCTTTATTTTATTACACTGTCATTTTTTGGCATTGGTGACTTTACTCATTTCTTGGTATGAAAGATATATCCAGATGTTCACCAGGTAAACCTTATAGCCTGCAGAGTTCATAGCCCTAACCACTGTTTTTGTGATGTTCTAGGCCTCGTTTCTTCAGAATTATGTCTCTAAACTCCTAAATACCCCTGTGCTTTATGGTTCCATCCCATCCTAGGCCAGTTCAGAAGGGAAGAACAGAGTCTTCACCGGTTTTACACAAAACCTCCTTGCACCCAAACACGTGATTTGCAGGATCCCAGGGCCCGGTGCCTGGTGCTTATCAGTTGGAACACCTACTTGGTTTCACTTCTTTTTTGCTCCTCTCTTTTCTTCTCTCCATACCATCCCTGTATCTTTGGAATTTAAAAAAACAAACTCAACCATATTCTCCACAGTGTAGTTCTTCCCAGAGACCGAGCTCAAGTCTGTCAGTCCTCAACTCTTCCCACAGGTGACTAAAGCTGGATGGCTCTTTACATGTGTCCCGAATGGACGAGACCAGGCCTTTGATCAGCCTTTGGGGGCGAGCTGTCCCCAGGGAGGATGCAAGCCCTTGAGAGAGGCTCCTCCCACCCCCATCTGAGGTTACTTTTCAGGGAGAGACAGACTCAGCTTTGAACTTGCAGCAGCCAACACTCCCAAAGCTGGGGAAACCACTGCTTCAATCCTGGAGATTGTGAATAAATATTTATTGAATTAATTAATAAGAAAATGTCAAAATGATAGATAATGCTTGGGTATAGATGCATTCTAGAGCACATTAAGTCAGGAAAGTCTGGCAAAAATTGACCTGAAAAGTACAGTATTTGGGGTCCCAGAGTTCACATTTTCACTCTTACCCCTATCTGAATTAAAGTTTAACCCAAGGCACTTAGATTCTTTAATATCAGATACCTTTAAGTTGACATTTAAGCTAGGTTTAGCAGAATGCTCATTCTCTCTTTTTTTAAAGAGACAGAGTCTCACTTTATTGCCCTCTGTAGAGTGCTTTCACAGCAACCTCCAACTCCTGGGCTTAGGCGATTCTCTTGCCTCAGCCTCCCAAGTAGCTGGGACTACAGTTGCCCGCCCCAACATCCAGCTATTTTTGTTTTGTTTAGGTTGTTGCAGTTGGGCCAGACCAGGTTCAAGCCCACCACCCTTGGTATATGGGGATGATGCCCTATTCACTGAGCCACAGGCACTGCCCAAAACCAAGGAATTTTGAAAAAAGGTTTTGCTTTCCTAACGAAAGAGGACAGACAAGATTGATGCAAATCAATGAACCTCAACAGCCATTTTTATAAATGTGAGGTGGCAAGTATGAAAGAGTAGCCCAGAAAATCACAGACTTGAACTTGACCCTGTCTGGCTGTTGAACCTATGTCCATAGCCGCACAACTCCAGATCTTAAATGTTGTGTTATGCATAATTTGTTCTTATATACATATCTAATTTTCAAAGTTTTTTTATGACCATCTTTTCGGGTACTCTCAGATATCTTTACTAAGATATCTCATAGAAAGTTTAAATTTAGGATTTAAAAGAATAAATCCATTATCTTTTCCACCTCAAAAACAAAAACAAAATGTCTATACTCTCCTTTTGAGGTGGTTGAACCATGATCTGATCATCTGTCAAAATGCCCCAGGAGAAATCCAGGGCCAGCCTAACTCTGTATCCCTGTAATTCACACATCCCCATCACTCACTAGTGTCTGCTGATCTAATTCACCTCCTGTCTCTCAGGTGTTCTCTCTTCTCTCTGCTCCTACTGATGCTTTGAGTCCTCCGCTCTGTTACTGAAACTCTGTTCTGTCAGAGTAATGGTTCTAAAACTTAGATACAGCCCACCATTCCTTTCCTTAAAATTTTCAGATTTTTCTACCCCCAAATTTTCAGATTTCTACCCACGCTGCTAGGCATGGCATATAAATACTCATGATCTATGACCGGCTATTTGTTCTGCTACATATAAACACTCGATCAGATGAGATGTTTCCTGAATGACAACGTGTAGTCCTTTCTCATTCAAAGTTTATTATGCAAGTAATTTAGAAAATTCAATTAGAATAAAATTGGAGAGATATCTTTAAACTTTCCCTTCTTTCACACATTCCATTCTCCAGAAATAACAAATATTAACCACTTGCTGTGAGGCCTAACATGGTCTTTCTTACTATGGAGACATTATGTTTCTGTTCCCCCTGATAGGAATGACATTCCTCTTTTGTGTGGTAAATTCATACATATCCAACAGTCTAGGCTCAAATATCATTTCTGCATAAAATAAAATTCCTCAATTGTGTGATAGTATAAAGAAAATATTTTTGTGTTTCTATATGCTTACGTTATTCTAGTCCAGGAAAATTAAAACTGGGATAAAAGATATCCCTTAAAAGTTAAGGGTGATTAGATAGATGGCAAATTTGAGAGACATTCTGAGATATCTCCCCAGAGTTACGTACTTCTGCCTCAGGGGATTTGAAACCCGAGAGATATTCATTTACCTTCCAAATCCCAGTCTATATTATATTTCCACATTGGAATACATTTGAAAAGCAACTTTTCTCTCCCTCTCTCAAGAGGGGAAGATGGCAGCTGTATAAGACGTTCCATCCGTAATATAAACTTCAAGATTCATAATTTTAGAGTTCTTCTCCTGTATTATAAAACTCCTCGTACACACAGGCATAAGTCATAGGTTTTCATCACTTTGCCTCAGCTGAAGAAATAGGATCTGGAAAAACAGTCTGTCTTAATCCATAAACATTAGATTTGCTTTGGAATAATATAAATAAATATATTTATAGACAGTAGAAATTTATCAGATCATCTGAACAAAGGAAGATCTCATCCTCCCTTCTCCCATGGGTGCCTGTTCATGCCTCTGCCCATGAACTCACCATGCTGGTTTATCTTTTAAAAATATTTGTTGCCTTTTAAATGTGAATTAAGAGATAATAAAAGCTGTCATCCTTTTTTTTTTCTTGAGTCCCAAGTTAACCTGCACAGTTCCCATATGTGTGAAATAATAAATCATTGAAAAACAAAAGGACACCAAGGACAGACATGCAGGTGGAATTTAATTCCTTGAAAATATCCTACAATGTTCCCCAATAAGAATAAAATGGCTGTCATATAGTTTTATAGCCTATCATTCTTTTCCCATAGAAAGGTAAAGTGTATATTAAATTTAGGTTAAATTTGTTTCTAACTGAAATTTATGTTGAATTTTTATTAAATTTTTTTTTTTTTATAAAACTCAGAAAATAAGAATCCATCAACCATGTGATATTCTCTTGTCCTGAGCCACAGTGGAGGGTTAGGGAGCCAGAGACGGTCTCAGAATGAGCAGAAAGAGACAGGGGAACAACCTTTCCTGTCCCACTTCCACAGTCATATAGGAACCTTTTCACACTGGAGTTGGAGGTGGCAGAAATGGGAAGGCTGCCCCTTCCAGATGAAGTGATGCAGTTGACTCAAATCATAGCAAACACTTGTTAAATGCAAATAATTACTGGAATAAAAGAACTGTAAACAAGATAAAAACATAAAATATGTTTCATGCTTTTTTAAAAAGTAATTGTTCCTATTCCCATATTCAGATTAAAAAGTCCATGCTGCTTCTGTGCAGAGCAGAAATGAACTATTGTAACCGTTTTCTATCGTCTCTCTTGGGGTAGTTTTGGTAATATTCCAATGAAATCCCAACTCTTATCATAAAATAATTAAATATGAATATTATGAATTTCTTTTATGGATGACTATACAAATGTAACGTGTGTTTACATCTGTGACTAGGAAGTGTGTCGGGGACAGTCCGTTTTGTTTTTGTTTTTTATAACCGGATTCTCTCTTTGGGAAAAAGCGTCATTGACTTTACCACAGAAAGATGTCAGTAAATTTGTGCTGTTCGCCCACCATTCTAATCATTATTGTCAGGAAATCAATTTGAGATCACAGGTCACAGCTTTAAATTCGAGTGTGGGGTAGGAAATGTAATCAATAACTTTATGCACATAGGAAAAAATATGCTGTAAGCAAAGTTATTTTAGTAGTACATTTATTTAAATAGGCTTAGAATTATTCTGTAAGTATGTTTAAGTAAAGATGAGATTTGAGTTGAGTGCATTTTAAATTAACCAGTGTTTCAGATGAGAAGAGCTCAGATAGCTCATTATTATCAGAACTAAATATTTTGGAATTTAGTTTCTGCACCAACGATTCCATTGAAACCATTTTCTTAAAGGTCACCGATAACTCCCTCATTGCCAAATCCAATGGCCTACTGTATTTGTCATCTTCCTGGTCATTGCTGCATCAATTGGTACTATTATAACCCCTTATTTTTGAATTTATACTCTGTCACAGGTAAAGTGACTTTCAGACATGTGTGCCCCCTCTCTACCTATATTCCACGGTGTGTATAACTTCTGTCCTTTGGAAATATTTTAAGCAATATATGTAAGCATAAACTATTAGAAATCATGAAAAGTTGGTTATTGTATTACTTGGGCAATTGGGATGTTTTCTTTTAAATATGAACAATTATAGGAAATTTATTATAGAACTAAAAGCGGAATGCACATAAGTAATTAGTCAGTTCATGGCTTGGCCAACTACAACTGTAGGCTAAATCTCGTCTACGCTCTATTTTTATAACTGAAGTTTTACTCCAATATGTATTGTCTGTGGCCACGTCTGCACTGCATAGGCAGAGTTGAACAGGTGCCATAGAGATCATACATGTCACAAAGCCCCAAATATTCACCATCCACCTTCGATACAGGAAAAAGTTCACAGGGCCTCTCGTGGGGGGATGAATTAACTGACTTGAAAAGTGGATCTTTTAGGTATCTTAGTTTCCTTAGCAATCTATAACAGTTTCTCAATTGACACCATCAGTAAAAGATAAATGTTATAATACGTTAATCCATCTTCACATAGTAACTCAAGTCATTTGCTATATAAAAAGGCTGTATTTAGTTTGTCTTCTTTAATGAAAAGATAAGGAGTTTTTCTAGTGTTCTATATCTCATATTTCTAAGTGGTATACTATATGTATATACAAACCTATATATATGTGTGTGTGTGTGTGTATATATATATATATATAGAGAGAGAGAGAGAGAAACAGACCTTGTTTTGCATAGTTCCAGTATGTACAGATTTGAGTCAGCATGGCATGATGGCTCATTTTGTGTCTCAGCTGGATGGGTTTAAGACATACCAAGATAGCTGGTAAAATATTATTTCAAAATGTGTCTGTGGGCATGTTTCTGGAAGAGATTAAGATTTGAATCAGTAGTCTGAGTGGCCTTTCTGTAACTCTACCCTCATCCATTGGTGTGAGCAGGTACCTGCGGAGGACCCAACCAGCACAAAAAGGCAGAAGAAGGGCAAATTCTCTCTGTGTATCCTTGAGCAGGGCCACCACCTTCTCCTATCTTCCAGCACTGGAAACACTGGTGATCTTGGCTGTTTGTTGTGCATTTGGCATGGGTTGGGATTGACACAGCTCCCCATACTGCACCCCTCATCCCTGATTCTCAGGGCTCCAGACTCAGACTGAATGACCCCAGTGGCTTCCCTAGCTTTCCAGCTTGCAGGTGGCAGGTCATGGGACTGCTCAGCCTCCATAATTACTTCAGCCAATTCCTGTAATAAATCTCTTTGTAAATATATATCCTTTGACTCTGTTTCTCTAGAGAATCCTGACTAATACACATAGTCCATTTAAAATGACTCCAGTCCTCAACAGCACAGTTTAAATTTCCATTATCATGGTAATTTTCAGGTAAAATACAAACTTCCTTACTAGCCCCTCAGTTCACAGGTCACTACAAAATAACAGATGTGCGTCATGCTCAATGCATGATCCTGCCACTTCTTTCACAACGTATCTGTGCTGTTGTCATGAGCACCTGTCATTCAAATCTTACACAGACAGTGGGCATTTGTGCTGACTCCTTGCCTCCCGATGATGAGCATTCATGCCATTTTGTAAAAATGGATAATTGATAATAGAATTTGGACAACAAAAGTCAAAGTGCAGAAAGGACATGAAAATTGTAACACTGTAAGTGAAATTGAAATTGAATATAGAGTTTTAGAAGCAATAGCTGTGTGCATGCTGACACTACCACCCTCCTAAAGACTCTGGGTGCACAGCCAGAGGAAGTTAAGGAAGACGAACTTTTGGACATAAATGAAGAGAGTAATTGTGAAAAAAATGATAAAGATGTTCCAGAGGAAGTGATTGCATCAAACTTGACAACATTCAAACTCTCAAGAGATATTTTGTTACATTAAAAGCACAAAGAATGAGTTACTATGGCCGGGCACAGTGGCTCACACTTTTAATCCTAGTACTTCAGGAGGCCCAGGCAGGTGGATCACTTGAGCTCATGATTTCAAGACCAGCCTGAGCAAGAGTGAGACCACATCTCTACTAAAAATGAAAAACCAAGCCAAGAGGATTTCTTGAGCCCAAGAGTTTGAATTTGCCGTGAGCTATGATGCCACAGCGTCCTACCAAGGGTGACAAAGTAAGACTCTTTCTCAAACAAACAAACAAAAACAAAGAAGAGTTACTGGAAGTTGATCCAAACATAGAAAAGAATATGACAATTTACAAAGGATTCCCATTCCATATCATAGCCCATAATGAGAAGAAAAGAAAGCAAATACTATTCAAACTATTCTTGATAAGATTTATTACAATGAAATAAAACACTTTGATTCTTAATATTTCTATTGTTTTTGTTTTGTTTTGTTTCATTTTGTTTTTGAGACAGTCTCACTTTGTCGCCCTCAGTAGAGTGCCATGGCATCACAGCTCACAGTACCTTCAAACGCTTGGGCTCAAGCTATTCTCTTGCCTCAGCCTCCCAAGTAGCTGAGATTACAGGCACCCACCACAATTCCTGGCTATTTTTAGAGATGGGTTCTCCCTCTAGCACAGGCTGTCTCGAACCCATGAGTTCAGGCGATCCCCTGCCATGGCCTCCCACAGTGCTAGGATTACAGGCATGAGCCACCACACGTGGCTCTTTCTAATGTTTTAGATTACAATGTAATAAATAAATGTTAGTGTTTCCTACTTTTTGAATATCCCCATAGCAGCGACACAATTTTTCATGTTTTGACCACAATTTTAAAAGGTGATAGAACAATCACAATTTCCTCTGTTGACTATTAAGATTGCTCGGCCCAATTTCAAAATGCAAGATCTTTTCATAGTCCCCCACTGCTGTGCAAAGACTGAACTGCTGGGTTTTGTTTCCCTAACTCTGATTGGATATATGCTATAAGAATTTTCAACATAAGCATTAGTAGTGATCTATTGCATATTATTTGGAAAGCAGAAAAGATTGAGAACATCTAAGTAGACTTCACCCTTGATTTTCATATGACCTTCAACTTCTTTGTGCTCTGTCAACGGTCTTACCCTTCCTTTTGGCTTGCCAGTGTTTAAAAGCAAAAGAGCAGGGGAAGAGCTCTAAATAATTTAATGAGCTAACTATCATTTCAATAGTGATCACCCTCTGAGGCTGGAGTGTACAAGACTCAAACTCAAGCATGTGAACTTTCCCCTCACCTTGCTGCTCTGGCACTTCTTAGACTCCACCCTGTCTCACTGCCTTCCCCACAGTTCTCACTGTTTCTTCCTCATTCTTCCTTTATCCTTTCCCTTGACTTTTTTCTACCTAACTGGTTATAGAGTTGATTTAACATTTTATGATTATTACTATTAAACATGAGTTGTGCTTCTGAGAAAACTTTGATTCAACAGCTATTATCACAGTGCATTACATTTTAGGATTTTAAAATTAGTTTAATTCAAACATTTCCCATTCTCTCTCTATTTCTATTTCTCTGTCTCTGTTTCTCTCTCCATCTTGTCTCTCTCTGTCTCTCTTTCTGTCTCTCTCTCTCTCACACACATACACAGAAGAGCAAAACAAAATAAATAGCATCTCTGAGTGAGTGTTTTTCCTTGTATATGACCCTCCGTTGATTTCCTCCCGTGATTCCATGGCACTGGAATTATGTGCATTAAATGAATCTCATTTCCCAGCATTAACTCTTCAATACTTAAACAATTCTCTTGATACACAGGTTAGAAAGATTTTAATTGCATACATCAATCTAGGTCCAGTTCATCACAATCTCTAAATCCGACAAACATAATTGGCTTCTGGGACCAAGCACAACATCAGCCCTCTAAAACAATTCACTCTGCATTTTGGCAAGTAATTATGTTTTTAATTTGTTAATTGAAAGGGATGAGGACATAAAAAATATAAACATTGAATAGCTTATTTTGAGTTTCATTTCAGCATATAAAATAACACATGGTTATATACTCTGAAAAAAAAAATCTAATGTTCATTTCCTAGTGCAGTTGTAAAGGGGAGAGATCCTTTAGAATTGGGAAAATATAGACAGATTGCACCCCACCAAAAGCTTGCATTTCTTACTCTGGTTCATATACCCCGACCCTATTTTCCTCTGAAAAATGAGGCGACTGACGTTGATAGTGTCTAAAATCCCTTCAGTTTCTAAATACATAGTTCTCTAAATAACTTTTTTTTATTAGTCATAAAATGACCTTTTTCCCTAGACTCTCACACTACTCACTGATTATTTTGGTAGTGTAACTCGAATAAAATCTAACCCAAAATGATAAAACAAAATGCCTCTAGTTCATTTTCCCTTTTAAATACAGCTTGTAAAAGAAATGGCTTTTAATCTAACAGCCTTCTGTAGGTTGTATTCTATTAGAGGAAATTGGGTCAAAATTGATCAGGGTAGTGAAATTTATCACTATGTGATATTTTCCAATTTGTCACATGGAAAATGGACAATGAAATGTGATTAGGCTACATGTGCCTATCACTGCCTTTTTCAAGAGCAAGGCTTGCACAGAGAGCCTGGATTCCATGAATCAATAATATTAAAAGCAAAGTTGGAGGCCTGTCAAATCAACTTAATTCCTCTCTTCTGATCAAGTGGCATCCAATCACCTAAAGCACAATGCTAATAATCAAATTAGATTGCATTTGACTCCTTTTACCTGGAGTCAAAACACATATCTGACTGTAACATTTTATATACTCAACTTTGAAAAGCCACTAACATACCAATGTATACTAGAATTAAACGCTTGTTGCAGTCTCAAGATGAGGCAGAGGACAAAATTACCTTTGATTATGCTCTTAAACTAAATGGAACAATTAAAATAATAGGTTTCATTTATCTATTCAACAAATATCTCAAATCTAAAGAACTTCGTAAGCACCAGCATATTAATAAGGCTTATCTCTTTCAGTGGTATTCCTTTGGCAAAAAGCAGACAGTCTTCACTCTTGGCTGCTGTGGAAGACCTAAATATACCATTCATTCAATCAGATCACATGCTTTGCCACCTGGCTTTTAGGTATCTTAGTTTCCTTAGCAATTTATAACACAGCTTTATTTTACTGTATAAAAATTTCCTGTGTATAATAACCGTGAGGAACTATGACTCAAGAGTCTTTTAAATATAACTGTCTGGGCTGGAGATATTTATTGAGAGAAGGGGTAAATGAATGGCTATGAGAAGATGATGTTATGGATGTGGCACAGTCTAAAACTGTGAGACTGATTGGGGACAGATAAGATTAGTCTTGAGGAACAAAGAAATTATTTTTAGACTCCTTCCTGAAAAAGGGAAACTGTTAGAGGCCTGCCTTCAGAGAGTTTTCCTGGAATTAGGAGAAAAAACAGATGGGTACACAGCTAATTTTTTTTTCCCTAACAAATATATATTTGGAGTTCTCGAGGCACTTTTTCAGCTGGCGATATGCATAAAGTTTAGGCAAAAGAAAGTCTGTGACCAAAGAGTAAAGGTGAAGCTAGAAAGAAAAAATGAGATGAGTTACACCAAAAATCCCGGAGAAGACAGCTTTGGGAAGTGCATTTAGATGACACAAAGTGAGATTACTAAATCATCGGCAGAGCCAAAGAGTCATGTGACTAAATTAAAACCAGAAAAATGGTGTGAAAGAATATTTTTAAAGGGCAAGAATTTATAGACAACAAAAATAAAATGACAAAGTGAACAGGAGAAAGGCATGAGAACGCTTTGGAAAAAAAATAAAATGGAGATGGTGGGGAGAGGTGTGGTGAATAATTTATCCTTTCCCCAAGAACAGTCTCTTTGTTGAGGCCTTGATAGAGCACACAGCTTAAAGGAGATAAGGAGGAGGTGCACAGGGTCTGTGCTTCTTTTGGGATTTCTCCTCTTCTAATTCTCCCTGAGAAGGGACACTAAGAAGGAGCTTCAAGGAGTGGGAGAAAGGCTTGGCCTGCTCACTGAGGAAGTCTGGAGGGCCCATAAAAATGTGGGCAACCTAGGTATTCAGTGACCCACAGAAAAAGACAATAATCAATGACCAATAGCAAAGGGCGACATGCCTGGAGGTGCAGAGAGACTAAGGAGAGAGTGGCAACCAATTTCAAACTGAGAGAAAGAGACATTTATACCTCTGTCCCTCTCCCTCATATCTTCCCCTTCGCGAGAGGGACCCACTTCCGTCTCTTTGCAAGTGGTCTAAACTTTCCCTTTGCCCTTCAATCAGAATTCTCCTTATTACCCTGAAACCTGTGCAGGTTACTTTTGCTGACTATTCCCTCTGCCTGTGATGCTCCCGTTTTATTTTCTGGTTCTGTTTATTTTTCCTTTCAATGACCTCTGTTCTCTAGATGAACTTTCTAGCTCAGTGGAGTACTTGAACTGGGTTTGGGGGACCAGGATCCCCAACTCTCAATCTTCTCCAAATATGATTCACCTCAAAGGGACGCGAGACCAGAAATCGTATTTGCGAAGTGCTGTCCCCTAATAGAAGGCATTTGTTTGGCAGCAATATCCCTAGTGTGGACAGAGAAGCCCAAGGCAGAACTCAACACATCTTTAAACATAGAGTTGGATACAAAATGATTAAAGAGCAAAGAGAGGGAAGAAGGGTGTTAGCTACAAAGTTACAGAAACCATCTTTAAACACAGAGTTAAATACAAAACAGTTAAAGAGCAAAGAGAGGGAAGAAGGGTGTTAGCTACAAAGTTACATAAACTATCTTTAAACATAGAGTTAGATACAAAATGGTTAAAGAGCAGAGAGAGGGAAGAAGGGTGTTAGCTACAAAGTTACAGAAACCAAGCAGCACATTAGGAAGCCATCAACACAACCTTGTAAAATCTTGACTCTAAAAGGCCTGAATTGTTCCGGGCATAGCACATTATGTCAATGGATATGTTCTTTTAAAAGAAACCTGGAAGCCGATTTAAACAGTTGCAGATGGAGCAGATGGGACCCAAAAAGAAAACTACATTATTCAGATTATGCTGCCTGCAAGTCTGGGCAGTGATCTGAAACAAAGGCCTGGGTTAGGAGGAGATAGAATATCAGTATGGGATCTTTTGTACCCACATGCACATCTGTGTTGATAGAGACCAAAGGAAATCTGGATATCAGAAACTTTAAATAAAAGAGGGAAAAAAAAGAAAAGTCTTGATGGGATGAAGAGAAGTCAGATCCAGTGAAGGAAAAGGCCCTGCTCACAAACTAAGTCACCAGCAAAAGATAAGTGACATATAAAGCTCTTCTCTCAGATGGCAAAAGCCCTTCATGCAAATTTTGTTTACTCAACAAGACCCGGATAAATAGCAGATTAGGAGCTAGATAAAAGAAATACAGTGCCTGCTGCTCAGAGGTCTGAAAAGATCTCAGGACATGAGCTGGGATGAAGGTGCCTCTGAAAGTGGTAACTGTTGACTTCCTTACACTCCTTCTTAGTAGGGCTCATATTGACAGTCTCCAAAATAAAGGCCTGGACAATTTAAATTACAATTATATTTGTATTTAAATTTCTGATGAGGTCTTTTGTGTCAAGTAAAGACCCAGAAAGATGTCCCCAAGGACCTTATTTCTTTAGTTTTCACTAAAGAGACAAAAGCTATATACTTTTTGAGAAAAGAATAGTTACTTCCTAGAATGGGATAAACAGTGGGCATAAAATAATTATGAAAAACTAGAATAGTTTTTTTTATTACAACTATAAAATATAAACAACTTGCTTAAAAATTACATTGATTGAAAACAAATAAATAAACAAAAAGTAATGCATTATTTTGGAGGAGTTGGATTTGAAATCTGTAGCGTACCGAAAGGTAGATGAATGGTTTTCCACCAGGGTTAAAAATAATTTTGGAGAGGTCTCCACATAAGTACTACAGATAGATTTTGAAAATGTCATAAAAGTGACTGGGGTTTATAGGACAGATTTAATGTGACAATGCACTTGAACACGCCACTCCTATTCAGGGTTCACGATGGTCATGTTATTTTGAGGAAAAATATCTAGTATTGTAACTGTTGGATCCACTAACAGGGGTTCCGTTCCCCTAAATGTGCTCATTTCTTTCCAGCTCTGTCCCCTGTGCCTTCAGGTTGGTATCATCTTAGGAATTGTCAATAGCTACACAAGACCCCTGCCCCCACCAACTTTGGGTCAGTTATTAAACATTTACCAACACATCACCGTCACTGTCCTCTTTGCTTTGTGTGGCTCCTCTGAACACTGCCGCAGTGAGTCCTTAACACTTTGCCAGGAAACCTGTCGATAAAACACTGTGTCCACGGTCAATGCTTGTTTTCATTTTCAGGCCACAGTTCGGGAGTGCCCCGGGGCTCTCCTGCCTCATGCTCTCTGCCAGGTTCATAGAGCAAACTCTCCGTGCAGATGGCCAACCCCAGGCAGACATGGTGCAGAAGGACAAAGATCAACAAAAGAATAAAATAGCAGCGTTTCCACAGGTATTCAGCTCTTTTAAGTCTTCACAGATAAAATTCAAATTCTTCCTGCTCCCTTTGGCCTTCTGCAATCTGCTTCATTAGTTCTCCCTTCACTAATTCTTTTTTGCTCCCTGAGCTGGTTTGTATTCCTATCATGATGGACATTTCACTCTGGCTTACAATATCAGGTTGTGCCATAGAAAATGGCATTTTATGGGTTACAAAGGAGACTGAATATCATCAATTTCATAAGGCCAATCTGATACACTTGTTACCTATTTTTGTCTTCCACTACAGTGTAAACATTTTCAGAGTCTCAAACATGTCTTATTCATCATTTGACTCCCTACTTGGACACACAGTTCACATATAAGTGCTAATTGCATCTTAATTAAGGGAATGAGAATCAGAAAACACGAAATTAAACAGCAACAACAAAACACAGTTTTAATAACCTACATATTTCAGGTAAAAGTAAATGTTAATAACACTTTAATAATATTGCCTTCTTAGGCATTTGGATACATTTGCTTGGTCTGGCTATGACAATACTACCAATTGATCTAATTGTAAACGGCATGCATATGGGTAAGTGTGTATTTGCTATGTAGTTATTCTGTCAGATAAAGATGTAGCCATTTATAGATTCCATGATACTCCATCTATATCTCAAAGTCTACAAAAAAATAGTCAAGTGACAAATTTTAACAATATAATTTCATTTATATTCTTGGAATTAGTAGCGCCAGTTTTCTACAAAAGTGATGAAAAAGTAGACTAAGTTTCCTAGAAAGAAACAGGGAAAATTATTTAACACATTCAAATATAAAATGAATAGCACCTCGTGGAAGAATATAAAACAGGAAAAGGTAAGAAGTACTGTGCTTTCTCCCTGGCAGCAATTGAAAATGTGGCTGAGAGTGAAAATTGACAAGCTATGCTCTTGAATTAGCTGTTAACATATCAATAGGTGTAAATTGCAATAGGCAATGTTGACTTTAATTGGCAGATCCCTATCATAGCTCTGATTGTACCTCTGAGATGCACGAAGAAGTCATTTTATTCTGTCATTTCATATCACAGTAGAGATACAGGGTGATGAATTCAACCCGAGAACTAGAATATAAAGACTCACTTTCCCTAAGATTTCTAAGAAGATGGCTAAGTGCACCGGCCCAGTTAAGATCAGGTGTTAATGATTTCTAATGGTTCATGAAAGATAGAGATCCAGTTTCAATTCAGGGGCCAGAGGCAGAACAACAGATGGAATCTTAAGGGGCCAGAGGAATGAAAGGATCCAGGCTCTAGAGGTGCTTCTCAGGGTTGGGGAGAGTGCAGCCACAGTGCCTCCTGCCTCCCTCTTCCACCCCAGCTCCAGCCCTGGCCCTGGCCATATCATCATGTTCCTGTGTTCCCATGTTCCCTACCCTCTGAACCGTCCTTTTGTGCAGGCCCCATTACAATAAATTTTTCATGGAACCTGAAATTAAAAAAAAAAAAGG
Organism: Galagoides demidoff; assembly: GCA_963574575.1. NCBI lineage: Eukaryota > Metazoa > Chordata > Mammalia > Primates > Galagidae > Galagoides > Galagoides demidoff. The sequence continues at coordinate 18,494 of CAUYQV010018727.1, forward strand.
TAAGTTTAGTTTTGCAGAAAGTGTCTAGAGGTAATTGGAATGGACAAAGGGACAGGCAGGAATAAACAAATATTGCCTCTTCATTTCTAATTAAAAACCTATAAAATAAGGAAAAATCTAGACCTTCTGTCTCTATTACAATTTTGAGAAAAATAGACTAGTTATGAGTCCTATGTCTCTACCTTAGTTGTAACAACTACCTAGGTCATAGAACATTATCGGGGATTGGATCAGAATTAAAACTGTTAGAAACCAGGCTAGAGCAATTTGATGAGTGACATCTTAAAGGGAAAATAAGAAGAACGGCAATTTTCTTATTAGTGAATTATATATCTAATGTTCCCATCTAGACAGTGGATATGTATACGTGAAAATATGAAGCTGTTGAAAAAGAAATCAACTTATCGAATATGGACTATTGCCCAAGTGTCCATATCTCATACATTGAGGCTGTGTGCCCAGAATACAGCCACGCCACCTAAGTTCAAATCCTACTTCCAGGCCAGGTGACTACCAGGTTTTAAACCTCTCTTAGCCTCAGCTCCTCTGTCTGTAAAATGTGGATATGAATAGTACTTCCCTCAGGTAATTTTCATCAGAATTAAATGAATTAAACTCTTTAAGTTTTTTTGAACATTACATGGTAAGTTATAAATAGTACCTAAGCCTTTGCCATCGGTATACTTACAGAACAATTACTCACATTATGTGGCTATAGGACACAATACAATATGCTAATAAAAAATACGAACTAATAATAACATACACACTATTTCAAAAACATTATTATATTTAGAGAAGCCCTTTCTCATCGCAAATCTTCTCTATCAGTAACTATGCACAGTGCAACCATTTTCTTGAAAAGGGGTCACAATATATTTGCAAACTCAAATAAGCCTGAGCATTTGAAAGGTCTGCATAGCTGATTAGGAAGATGGTCTGCCGAAAAACAACTAGTTCTAATGTATGTACCTGACAGAGCAGCCAGACAAGCAAAGAAAAAATTGGTCTTGGTCTTCGGGTCCCTGAGGCAGACTCAGAATCACAAATCTCCTCTGTTCCCTATCTTCCTCCTGAGGCTAGAACACAGGGATCTCCGCAGAGATGCACAACTTCATGCCAGAGGTTTGGGGGTTTATATCTTGTGCTAGAACCAAAGCTCAGGGCCTGTAATCTGGATACAATGTTTCACTTGCTCAATTTAAAAACTAAGTTTTAGTGAAGCAAGAGAAAACAATCCTCATACTAGTAACAAAAGACCAACACCAGTTCAATTAAGAAGGGAGGAAATGATGAGTTACTCTGACTTATAAAACTATTTTTTTTTTTTTGCCACAGCACTGTATGCTTTGCTTGTATTAAACCTTACTTATATTGATGAAAGTAAATGTGAAAATGAAATAGCTAAGAGATACTTTTTTTTTATGGGGTGGAAACACTTAACCTATGAAGTTTCTGCATTAAACAAATGGCGCAATTTCTTCAAAAAAAAAAAAAAAACACCGTAGAGTGTCTACGTGAAGACAGTAGGTTGGGTTTAGTTGTTGAGAAACTTTGTGCTGCTTTCTGATCACTGAGAAAAATAAAGCTGCACTCAAGTACCAGGAAGATGACCTCTTTGGCTTATTTGGGCTTTTAATATAACAGCCATTGAACTAGCTAATTAGCTTGGCACAATGTCAAGCTATTGGATCGTAGGAAGTGATAGAATACAGCAGAAGGCATCTCTTGGCAAGAATAACGATCAGTCATCATTTTCTGGGAGGCACTGTTGTAGAAAGGTCTTTTAGCAGCTTTTGATCTCTGGCACTGATTTGGAATAAAGAAAAACGCCCATTTAATTCATCATGGTAACAATAAGTAGTGTATAAGCATAACAAGGAGGCAGCCACACATAATTTATGTAAGTGAGTCATTAGGGCCAGGTACTGTGTGCTGCAATTGAGGCAGTAAGCCTCTCTCTCTCCAGATAAATATTTTGGAAAGTTTTATATCCAGACAAGTTACATTAGGTTATGGACAGGGAGGTTACAGCGGCCCCTCCAAAATGGTTCTGATGGTAAATTTTAGTTGCCGATTTGGGTTAAGGGATACCCAGATAGTTGATAAGGAATTATTTCTAAGTATGCCCATGCAGGTGTTTCCAGAGAGACAGACGTTTAAATCCATGAAACAAGTAAGAAAGATCCACCCTCACCCTGTATGGGAACGAACCATCCAATTGATTGATGGCCTGGCTGGGGCACAAAAGGCAGAAGGAAGGTGAATTTCCCCTCTCTTTCAAGATGGGATGCTCATCTCACCTGCCCTTGAGCTTCAGAACTCCAGGTTCTTTGGCCTTCGGACTCTGGACTGCAACAGTGGACCCATGATTCTCAGACTCGGACTCAAGACTGTCCGAGAGTGAGGTACCCCATCCTCACCCCTTGTTCCTAGGCATGCAGACTTGACTAAGCATGCCACTGCGTCCCTGGTTCTGCAGTTGCAGACAGCCTATCCTGGGGCTTCTCAGCCTTCACCATCACGGGAGCAGCCAATTTCTACAATACATGCCTTTCGTATGTGGATGTGTGTGTCTATAGCACATGTTCTGTTTTTCTGGAGAGCCTGACTATGGCACTTTTCTGTCAGAGAGAATGGTGCTGATGCGTATAAAAATATATATCAGTAAATGCCACCCAAATGTACTCAACTTATACATTTCAGAAAATCTACTGTCTAATACTCAAAATTTGGACCCTTCAGCAAGTTTTTAAAATATGGGGTGGCGCCTGTGGCTCAAAGAAATAAGGCGCTGGCCCCATATGCCAGAGGGGGTGGGTCCAAACCCAGTGTCAGCCAAAAACTGCAAAAAAAAAAAAAAAAAAAAAATTTTAAAATATGGCTCTCAGATACCTTGACCATAGAAAGAGATGTTCAATCTGCCTGGCAAATTTTATGACTGCATATTAGTAAACTGTTCACCTCCAAAGGCCTTCAAACACTGAAAACCTCACTGTACCAAACAACTGCCTCATTTGCTAGAAATGGTACTCATGGTGAAGAGAAAATGTGCTTTTTAGATGCAAAGTTGGCTCATACCCTGTCTTTGAGCTTTCCAGGCAGGCTTAGAGGTCAGTGACTATGCCCACCAGGTTTGGCACACATGCACCAAGTTACAACCAGCACTGGGGAAACTTTATGCTCAGGCTTCAGGTTTTAGAGTTCACCCAAAGTACTAATTCTAGGTGTAGCAGCATTCTGAGAGACCTTTTCCCTGGTCACTCATGGGAGTGGATATCTAACTCCAACTCTGCTAGTTTGGGGCAGTGCCAAAGTCATCCCCTCTCTCTTTTGCCCTCACTCTCCTACATCTCAGCTCTTCTCTTAAATCCTAATCCCTCCTCTCTTGCAATCTTTAAATTGTCTGTTCTGTGACAAAATTTAGTCATCTCAACCATAATCTCAACTTCTCTGAACTTTCCCATCATCTTCTTGGCTTCAATGTAAGTTGGGATTTCTCTGGAAAGATCACTTCTCAATCTTCTCCACTAGCAACTGTTTGTCACTTCTTATTCCACATGGTATCCTCCTGTTCCTCCTTCTAGTGGTCTCCTTGTTGACCTAAAGGGACCTCTTTGGAACAGAATTCACAGCCTCCTTAACTACAGATCTGCTATCAACCTGAAGTCACCCTTTCCTCTCTGCTCACTGACTCGTGGTCTCCAAAGACATTCACTTCATATTAGACAAACTTCTTATGTTCATTCCCAGGATTTTATCTACGTACTCTAGAACTGCTTCACATCTGAATCCTATTTTTTCATTCATTCTCTCATCAAAGCCTCCTTTTCTCTCAGCTTTATCACCCTCCTGTTTCTCACACTGCCTTTTTCAAAAGTCACTAATTATTAGCATCTTGGATTGCTTTCTTCCATTTCTGTTCCCTCTTTGCCCCTCTACACCTACTTTTGATTCTTTCCCAATTTTATCAGTAATTATTTCATTTATTTAAATCTTATTATTTCATTTATTTTCTTTCAGTGCACTCAACTCCCTTTTTCAACTCTCAGATTGTTTCAGTCCACTTTCTGCTGCTACTACAGTGTACCACAGATGGTAAATCACAAGCAATAAAAAAGTCTATTCGGCTGACGGTGCTGGAGGCTGGGCAGGGACTGTGTCTGGTGAGAAGCTGATTTTCTGCATCACAACACTGTGGAAAGGTGAGTGGGAACTCATGGAACACAGAGAGAAAACCAGGCCAAACTCATGCTTTTATCACTAGCCCGTTCCTCTGATAACTCACCCACCTCCAGATAATGGCAGACCCCTCCTGACTAAAGTACCTCTTAAAGGTCACACCTCTTGGGTGGCACCTGTGGCCCCATAAACCGGAGGTGGTGGATTCAAACCCAGCCCCAGCAAACAAACAAACAAACAAGAAATCACACCTCTTAATATCATTACAATAGAAATTAAATTTCAACATGAGTTTTAGAAGAGACATTCAAATCTTAGCACACATCTGCCGAATTTCAACATCAGATATATCTACTGTCTTCACAGCTATACCTAAAGCTTTAATCTACTATTAATTCATCATTTACTAAACTCATATCCAATAATCTATTCTAGGTATCAGAAATTAATAAATTACTAGGGATATTATAGTGAACTAACCAGTTATGCACTCTGTGCAAAGCTCTTTCCATCAAGAAGTGAATATATGACCAAATAATAACAAATAAACACATAAATGCAAATATGATAAGGCTGGGATGTCTAAAATTAAAATGTGACCACTTTTGGTGTTTGGTGAGGGATGGTCTCTGTTTCCAAGATGACGCCTTAATGTTGCATCCTTCAGAGGGAAGGAAGGCTGTGTCTATGGCAGAGGGATGGAAGACAATTAACCCACTCCCTTAAGCTCTTTTAAAAGGATCCTAATTCCATCTGTGAGATCTCTGTCCTCATGACTTAAGCACTTTTTAAGACCCCAACTCTTAATTTTAACACACTGGGCACGAAGAGTCAGAATATAAATTGTAAATTGGAGGGGAGACACATTCAGATTATAGACAGGACAAACCCTTTACTATGGCTCAGCAAATACTTCATGATTGAGCATCTTCTTATGACTCTAGGCCCTTAGGAAGTCATGGTTCTTTTTCTTTTTCTTCCTTTCTTTTTTTTATAAAATGCTTACTCTGCCTAGAAAATGTTTCCCTACTTCCCTTGACCCCAGTCTTTTCTGGTTCTGGATACCTCCTACTTATCCATGGGTCCCCTTCAATGTCTAGGTGAATGTTAGGGGCTACACGATGTATTCTTAGGGCACTTTGTAAGCCACCTATCATATATGGTAGTAATAGATTTCACTGACTAGGTTAATTCTTAAGGAGAAGATGGTAAAATGAAAAATGCACTTCCAAGAGGAGGTTATGTTACATGTTGGGAGACAAGAGAACCTGGTCAAAGAACTTCACAGATGGAAAATTGACTACTCACAGGGAGAGGAGAAGAGGAGCTTCTAAAAAGAGATAATAAAGAGGAGAAAGAGAGAACACAGAACTACTAGAATGCTTTCCATATGATATCCATATAGTATCTTCATTTTTTTGTGCATTTCTTCAAGAAACACTCCAAAAAAGATTAACATTTTTCTTTAAACCTTCTGGTACTTAACTTGCATTTCTTACATTTTCTTGTTTGAGGGATGGAGAGGTGGAGAGGTTTATGTGCAGATAGACACTGGAGAAACCTGAGCGATATTTTAATCATGGTATTGCGACTATTTAAATTTATGTTTTCTCTGATAGATTTTAAGCTCTAATGAAGAGGACAGCAATTGCAAACAATTCTAATCCAGTTTTAGGAAGAAGTGTAAACATTTTAAGTTGTGCATTTTATAATTATTTTATTTTTAAATGATACATCATTAGTAAATCTTATTAACTTAAAACCAAGGAACTCAATGTTACTTTTATGTCAGATCAGAGGTATGTATAATAGGCAAAAAGATACAGTCAATAGATTCATTTTTTTATATCATGTCTTTTAAAGGGGAAGATGAAAGATGAGATAGGGGCTAGAGAGCCTGAAGAGAGGTAGAATATAAAATGAGTGACAGTTACAAATTGGGTGGAAAGTATGTTAAGTTGTCAAAGAACACATGGGAAAGACGATTACACAGAGTGAAATAGCACATTCATAGGAATATAATGACAGGCTTGTTTTCATAAATACTTTATTTAACAAATAACTTGAAAGGAGTAGGATTGCACCGCTCTGGACTTCTTGCACACACACAGGTGCACACATACACATACACGCATATACACAAGCACACATATGCACACACACACATATACACATGCACACACTAAAGCTTCCCCCTACAACGTAAATCTGTTCCTTTTTATCCTTTCTATTTTACCCTCCAGTGTTTAGTTAGTTCAAATGTTAAAGTCAGTTACATTTCAACATTTAAATTTTCTTGGTGAGAAAATAGTTCTGACCCATTTAAAACATCAAGTATGACAACTTGCTTCCTTGTTTAAGTAGACTATTAAGTCCTTACATTCTCCTGATTTAGGTCCGAAGCACTCTGCACCTCTTGTGAGAGTTATCGAAATCCTGTCTAAAATTCACCTAGCCACGGTGGCCAACCTTGTGTCGCAGTGAACGTTTTGCTGTTTCCGGAAGCACATCTTGCCTTTCCTTAACCACTACTATGCAGGCTCCCAACGGCCACGTCAGCACGACGAGGGTGAAAATGTGGACTCACCATGGAATGGTACTCAATATGCTCCCTTAATAGGATTAGTACTTTTCAATAGAGCTATTTGATCTTCAGAGTCATTCATATGGTTCTCCTATTACTTTCTTCACGAAATATTTAAAAGCTAATGAAAAGGGAAAGAAGAAATATAATCTTGACATTCAACATTTTATATTTTTAGTAGAGATAAACAGTTGCTTCTTACAAGGCGACATAAAAGTGATGTATACAAATCCAAGATAAAAATGCCCTTTTAGGGGCCGGGCATGGTGGCTCACGCCCATAATCCTAGCTTTCTGGGTGGCCAAGGCAGGTGGGTTGCCTGAGCTCACAGGTTCAAGACCACCCTGAGCCAGAGCGAGACCTCCTCTCTAAAAAATAGCCTGGCATTGTGTAGGCCCAGTTACTTAGGAGGCTGAGGCAAGAGAATCTCTTGAGCCCAGGAGTCTGAGGTCACTGTGAGCCGTGATGTCACAGCACTCCATTGGGAGTGACAAAGTGAGACTCTGCTTCAAAAAAAAAAAATAAAATAAAATAAAATAAAATAATGTCCTTTTAAAAACCATAATGTTTCAGAAAATTAAGTATTTAAGAAACACATGGCCCTATTTTACTCTTAATATTGAATATAAGAATATAGAGACCCTTCATCTATTGGGCATTGATTTGATATTTTTGGCATATCGTGGTAATTTTTTTCAGAAAACTAAACCTTTTTTTTACAATCACTAGTTTGAAAAAAAATTGTCAGCTGGTTTGTCAAAAATTACCCTGAATTAATAATTTCTTGCTTTTTAAATCTGATCACAACCAATACAAATCGATGTGTTCTTAATGACTTAGTCTTACTATGAACAAATTGCTGTTCTATTCTGTTACAAAATGATACCTCCAGAGATTATTGAAGCCTATGGTTCTGTTTTCCGTCAACTGTTTAGCTTCTTGAGTTTTTCAAGCATCTGTTTTGATTTTTTTTTAACCTTTTGACATATGAGTCTCATCTTGTATGGCATTGAGAATATCCATACTTGTTTTGACATGGAGGCTGTCAAACTAAAATAATGGTGCATAACCATTGAATGTGAACTACATATAAGATCCTCCTGAAAAATTTCTGTATGAGGTTAACTTTTTTAATCTTCACATGAGGTTTTGTCCATTTTACATATGAGGAAGTGGAGATACACAGAAGTTAATATATATGCTCCCTACATTCGACTAGTAGAAATTTGGCCAGAGTTAGTATAGCCTCTGAGCCTGTGGTTCTCATTTCAGCTATGATACAGAGGTAAATACATATTGTAAGATTAAAACTATTGCATGAATAAATATGCAATAAATAATATTTTTTAAATTCAAAGGATATGTACAAAAAAAGAGACTTAAAACCAATATGAATTAATTTAGCACATATCGGGGCCCCTGATTTATACCAAGAAGCTTTGAATGTATCACAAACATACAATGTTTCTCATGGAACTTATAATCTAATAGGCAAAAAAAGAAATGGATTGGGTACTAAAACAGTAAATATTAGAAAGTAAAGGAATCCAGAGGGCATATAGCAGGGGAACCTACCTTATGCCAGCAATAACTACTATTAACATTTGACTTATACTGTTAAAGATTTCTTTGTCTTCATAAAAAGGGAATAATATTTTATACACTCTTTTCAAAGATGGTTGTAGTTTTAAAAGTATAGTTTTACATACAATTTATGAGTAATTTTCAGTGACTCTTTGGATATATTTGCAAAGAGTTAGAAATTAAAATTGAAACACATAAAATTGCTTTCAGATTAAATAACTAGAATGCTTATAGGCTAACTCCAAAATTTGGGGGACAGGACTATTACACAAAGCAATGGATTCTTAGTGTCACCTAGATGAAAGTACTAAGTTCAGTTCAAAATGCACTAAGCCAAGTTATACATTTTCATTTACTCATTAATTATACTATTCTGCTAAATAATCACTTGAGGAAGTTTATCTGATTCCTGAGAATAGCTTGTTGGTATGACAAAGCTGTAGCTTTTATATTAGAGTAAGTATTGTAAAAACGTTTCAGTATGGAAATTTCTCTCTCAAACAATAACTATTAAAATAAACTAGCATAATTTCTAAACCAAATAAGGCTTTGTAAGTCTATTCATGGACTTGATAGGATTTATGAAGATTCTAAAAATCAAGAAAAGTATGGTGTATTTTCTTTTTTGAAGGAGGCTTATAAGAGGTCTTAGCAAAATCTATGAGCAAAAAGAAAATATTAAAAGCATTGGTCGATAGAGGGGCTTTAGCTGTTACTATTTTTTACTTTATTTACAGATTCTTTTTAAGTAGGTTATTAACTGACTAAATCTATAAGCAAGATTACTTTTCTCATGATAGATAGACTAGAAATTTAAAGATTAATACTAAAACTTGGCCACTTTAACTGATACAATCAAAATTATTTTATTGAAAAAGCATACTGGAGTAGGAATGGGTTTTGAAGTCATTGTAAGTACTTAACTCTTGTGGATTCCTTTCCACTCTATGCTGACTGATTCATCCAGGAAATTAATAGGAAGCCTTTGATTGTGGCAAATAGGTTATGACTGTATCTTCTCACTAAACTAAACATCAAAGGGAAGGTCCTTCCTCCCCCAACTTGGATCACTATCACTTGCTTTAGAGATAAGAAAGTGAAGCTATCCACTTTTGGGGAGAAGGGAAGAAGGTGATTCACTGTAGCTCTAGTTTTTCATTAACCTTTGCCTACTTTTTCAAGGCCATTTTTCTGCTTTGTGTTCAAAATAAAGCAAGTCCAGAAAAGGATGACTATTTCTTGTAAAACTTGAGGATAAATTAATCAAATATGAGTCATATATATATAAATTATTAAAATAAAATACCTGCATCATTTTTCATTGTTAATACACATTAATTAATATTCACATAATCCTGCCTGAGGATTTATTCTAAAGGAAAAATTCACACTGTTACAAGTGCAAACTCCATATGAACCTTCCCATTTGAGGATAAATACAAGTGACGTTTATAAAAAAGGACTAGTTTTACTTACTCAAATTTTGGAGCCTAATGGATTAAATCCTTAATTTAAAAAAAAAAGGTATTTTTGCAGAAGGCAGGAAATATCAAATTTATAAAATAAAACTACAGAAGGGTAAAATATAATTAAATGATGAGATGTTCCACCTTTGAAAACTAGAAATATGATCACTAGCATGCTTGCTCTTACATACATACACTGTTCATCCTATCTTATTAGAGAAATTTTTAAATAATTTAAAAAAATTTTGCTTTACTAAATAGTTTAACCTTTAAAGTTTTTAATATGAACTTATGATAATTTCAAGCATAATCCTATCTTATTAGAGAATTTTTTAAGTAATTTAAAAAATTTTTGCTTTACTAAAATTGTTTAATCTTTAAAGTTTTTAATATGAACTTATGATAATTTCAGGCATAAACTTAAAATTTAAAACCAGGCTATTTAGTACTTTTTTTTTTTTTTTTTTAAACTTAGAGTACCCACTGTGGCTCAGAACCTCTTTGGGAATTGTCTTTTTTTGTCCCGGATACTTTTTGGTACTCATTAAGCTTAAATTACTAACAAAAAAAAAAATTCCCCCGCAGCCCATGAATAGTTTTGTGGCTGGACAAATGGTTGGGTGGTCTATGATTTCAATAATTAGTTATGGTTTTACCAATTAACTGTTGTGATTGTTCTATACAAATTTTATTGAAAAAATGTTCTCTGTGGAGAATTTTCCTTCTGGGGGTGTGGGAACTTTTTATCCTTTCCATGGGCACTGGAGAGACTTCACATTTGTAGTGCAAATGTTACGATTTATTGAAAATGCTGTACCAAAATTTTGCCAGGGGGGTTTAATTCTCTTTTAATCAAGTGGCATTTAACGTAAACACACAGACAAGTAATTTTCTTTACCTGAAAACATGGCAAAGAGTTTTAAAAAATATAATTTATGTGGCATTGATTAAATGTGACAGAATTTTCAAAAGATCTAAAACTTTTTAAAATTGATGCCATCAGTTGTACCAGTATGGGGAGCAGAGCTTTGAGGAAACATTTTTATTTTGTTTACTTTTTGGAAAGTAATACAACAAAGTATGGACAATGTTCGTCAATGATATTCCTGGAATTAGAATTCAATACTTTTGTTCTTTGCTTCATGACAAAATCTGCATATATTGTTTATATAAACACTTGCCATAATGTAAAATTGATAAAGAATTAAATCAAATTCAAAGAAAATAAAGAATTAAATAATGGACAATTTTTCCCAACTAATACTTAACAGTTACTAAACTCAACTTATTATTTTCCTCTTTTGATACCTCCTACTGTTTCCCTATGGGCTTTAAATAGAATCAACTCACAGCATACACCTAACATAGATGACTCACAACTTTGGACACTCAGTTTTCTTGTCAAAAGCCTTTACAAATGTTTTTCTTGTCTAAAAGCTTTTTTTGAATCCCCAACTAAGCTATGTAGCTTCCAAACTAGAGAACAGAAAAGATGATGCAGTAGCTTATTGTTATATTGTCATTTGCTTGCTTATTTTTGATCAATATATTCATTTTTCCTTCTCCTAACTATACCTCTTTTCTTTCCTGCAGCCATATCTAATGATGTTCTGATGTACATTTCTTCTCAAAGACCTCTAGTAGACAGCTAAGTTGTAAGCAGCTCTTGTCAAAAGACCACCAATTTGCTAAGTCTTTTTAGAATATAGCTGTGTAAAACCATTGGAGTTCAGTAATTTTGTGTGTGTGTGTGTGAGAAAGAAGTAAAATTATCACCAACTTTTTCAAATGGGGACTAAAGTTCATTCCATATTGCCGAGTTTTTTCTTTTTTATGTAGAGTTTTATAATTTCAACATTTAGTGAAAGTAGCTATGGAAGTCGGTACAATCTCTAGGATTAGAAGTGTTCATTTATCCATATTTTTTTCTATTATTTATTTCAAGTTCAAACAAATGTATATAAGAGCTTAAAAACTATACCAACAATCTATTTTGGAAATCCTATTTACATGAAATTATAGAACATGGAACAAATGAAATATTTACAATCAAATGGAGAACCACAAAGGAGGGAATTTGAAGAAGCAGTTATAACTTAATGCTTGATAGATACCAGAGGACATATGTATGTGTTTTCCAGGGCTTTTTTTTAGGGGGGGTTACTTCAAAAAATAATTTTATCATTCAAATCTATATTATACTGAATTACATTATACTGAAACAACTGGAATTTTAAGCAGCTTATCATCTATCAAAACATCAGCAAGCTATAAAAACTAAGCGGCTATTTGTAATAGTAAACTACATTTTTTTTTTTTTTGCCCAAGTATGGGGTGGTTTCAATTTCCCAGTATGTGTCTTAGGTTATTTTAAAGTAATTAAATTACAGAAATATTATTTTACTTTAATTTCATTGTCCTTGGAAATCTGTTTTCTATTTTAAAATGCTTCAATGTGCCTCAGGATGCCACAATCTCTCTGTTGCTCATTTTCCTTGTAAAATATGTAAGACCCAACCTACTTCTTATGAAATATTCGTTTAGATTGTTACTCTCATGATGTAGAAGCTTCTTGCAGGCTCAGATCTGGGCCTTCCCCTTTGCTTCCTCTATCTGATTCCTCTGTCTTGCTAATTCCAAAGTGTCATTTAACCTCCTTCTTTATATTAAAAGTTGCCAAATTAAGATTTAACTCTAGATCTTCTTCTGAGCAATTGCTTATGTGACATGTTCTCCTGAATGCCCTGAAAATATTGCCTACCTAGCATCCCGATACTGGAGTAGTCATGTTCACTGTTACAGCTGACCTCCACCTCTTCAGACTTCCTCAGTTCAGCCAATGACATCACCTTTGACAAAAATACTTCAGACAAAATGTGCTATTTTGTTTCACATTTTTAAAGAACTTTTAATAGACTAAATTTGAAGGAGTTTTACGTTAAAACTCAAGCATTAAAACTGGGTGGACAGTACAGAGTTTCCACAAATCCCCTGCCCCTACACATCTATCCTGTCCCACTTTCAACATCATGTACCAGAGTGGAACATTTGGTACAGTAGATGAGGGGCCATGGAGCTTCTATTCTCACTGGGAGCTCATACTGTACATTAGGGTTCACTTTTGGTGTTGCATCTTCTATGAGTTTCCACAAATGCATAATGGTAGGATCCACCATTATAATACCATATAGAACAGTTTCCTTATTCCCTAAATAATCCCTGTCTTCCATTCCCACCCCAACCACGGAAACCACTGATCTTTTACCCTCTCCATAGCTTTCCCTTTTCCAGAACGTCATATAGTTGAAACACACAGTATGCAACTTTTGAAGATTCAATTCCTTCACCTGGTGATGTGCATTTATGTTTACTCCTGTTTTCTCACGGCTTGGTAGCCTCCCTTCATTTGGAGGAGGGCGTGATGAAGTCCACTGTCTGGATGCACTACACTATAATTTATTTAACTATCCACCTACTAAAATTCCATCTTGATTTTTTTCTAAAGTTTGGCAATTTACAGCAGCTTTATTAACATTCCTATGCAGGATTTTGTGCAAACATAAGTGTTCAAGCCATTTGGGTACGTGCCAAGAAGCATAACTACTGAATGATATGATAAGAGAATATTTAGTTTTGTGGGAGACTGCCAGACCATTGTCCTCAGTGGTTGTACCAAATTGTATTCCCACTGGCAATGAATGAGAATTCCTACAGCTCCACATTTCTGTCCATATATGGTTGTTTTAATGTTTTGGATTGTGGACATTTGAATAAATGTGTAGTGGTTAAAGAAAAAATTCTTGATTTATCCCTTTCCCTATCCCACATTCCTCTACCACCTATTATCCCTAGCTCAAATTCATCTACAACTCACATGAATTCCACCCCAAGACATTTCCTGAATTTTCCCTTTTACCTCTGCAACTGACTCCTACTTCACTTCTGAAACACAATAATAGCCTCATAAATTGTTCCCATGTCTGCACTTATGAAGACATACATTTGTCCCCAGAAAATGTGTCCATTAAATGTCAATCAGGTTAGTTCAACGGCTTCTGATTATATTTAAAACAATATATAATCTCTTTCCACCGATTCAAATCTGTGAATAATTCAGCCCTTGCCTATCCCTCCAACTGCCCTTTGTACCTCACAGTATCACTCTGATGCCTTTCAATCATGCTGACCTTCTCTTTATGAGTCAAAGCTGCAGACTGTTGGCTTTTTCTCTTTGCACAAGTTATTTTCTCTCCCAGGTATTCTTTCACCCCCAGCTTCTTCATGACTACTTCCCTTTTTGTATAAGTTTAATTGTTACCTCTGGAAAAAGCTTCCATTGGTGAAAGCTTCCATTGATAACTCTCCTAACATAAACCAAACTAACTTATAAACCTGGGTAAGTTCAGAAACTCATTTGAGCCTCAGTTTTCTTATCTGTAAAATAAGCAATTGAGAGCTTCATAATGGCTGACTAGAAGTATTTTATGCCCACCTCCTACTTAGAAGCACCACAGTGGTATATAGACAGTCACACTTTGAATATATTATCCGAGAAAAGGGGCTAGACTTCAACAGGGTAGTTATATAAAACACCAAAAGCAGAGAAATAGAAGGAAGACAGGTAGCCTGCTTTGCTGAGGTCAGACAGGATCCAGAAGTGACTTCTCAGTGTGAGGAGAGGGATGGATGAATGAGAGACTTCAGGTAGTACACATCCCCACCATGGAATCATGTAGTCATAGCCACAAAAAAACCCTCAGACCCTCCCAATTCCTGAAAGTAACATAGAGAGCTGCTGGGAGATGATAGGACAGAACTGCTCCAGAAACGGGGCTCACATTGGTCCTACACTCCTTCTGGGACCCAACCAGCTACAACCAGCTGCCGTTTTCAGACTTAGCCTTTGGTAGACAGGATAATGTTCTTGGACCCATCTGCTTTGGGACTGCAGTGTTAGAGCAATTAATATTGTTAGTGCTGGAGCTAGGCTACAAGTTGGGGGTGTTTCCCCTGCTGGAGCTATAAAGCAAATGCGGTGTGGGCTACAGCTGCCAGTGGAGGGAAGTGAGTTTAGCCACAACTGAGCCTGGGACATGGTGGAAGCTGTTGCTGGGACTTGATCGTGAGCTGGGTGGGGTCTCCTGTAGCTGGGGTTGGGGAATTTGCTAAGTTCAGGCTATTGCTACCAGGCCTGGGGGGGAGACCAGGTACAACTGGGGCTTGATGGACACCAATGTTCCCTGACCACTGGACCAGACCTGCTCCCATGCCAGGGCCTCAGTGTGGTCCTTCCATGATCCCTTCAACTGGGGCGTGAAGATGGCCCAAACCCTGCCTACCATACCTGGTGCCTGCTCTCTCTATTGAGAAGCCTGAGCACAAGCCTGCCCAGCTTTGTTTCTCCCCTCCTCCAGAGACAGAGCATACCTTCCAAGGTCCTGGGTATTGCCCAATTCAATCTACCACATTGGAGCATCTGAGCACTTCTCCTAGATTTCTGTGGTAGAGTCTGAGCTGCTGGTTGCTAACACTTCAGCTGACACCAACATGTAAGCACCACTTGTGTGCCTGGAGGCTTGGTCACCTAAGCCATCACCAATACCAGTGCACACATCTTAGTAGCCATCCTCTCAATGTTGTTACTGCCATTGTCCATGCCACAGTCCTGATCAGGGACCTGAGTATCTACTTACCCACCCAGTCTACTTCTGCTACTACTGGCAACTGAACAAGCTACATGGAGACCCAAGAATTGGCCTATTGGTAACCACCAACATGTGTCAAGTAACACTGCCCTAGAATACAAATATAGGCACACTCAGCCCACTAGTAGCAACATGGGAACCTGAAGATTGACCTACCTGGCATCCCAGTACCCAGGACAACTCTAATACGTCCTCCACTGCACCTAACCCACCAAGGAAATCAGAGATTCCACTAACACTATATGCAGCCAAAGAAATCATTCACAGACTACGCTATTGCACATACTTAGAGACAAAGTCAAAGGGCCCCACTCAACCAGACGCACAGATGTCAGTGTAAAAAAAGAGGAAACATGGAAGAGCAAGAACACATGATACTTCCAGGAGGATACAGTAATTCTCCATTAACAGATCATAATTAGAAGGAACTGTATGAAATTTTAGATAAAAAATACAAAATATTAATTTTAAAGAAGCTTGATGAGATATAATTCTGAAACAATACAAAGAAATAAAAAAAATTCAGGATAGAAATAATAAATGTATTAAATAGTTAGACATTTTTTAAAAAGAACAAAATAGAACAGAAATTCTGGGACCAAAGAATTCACTGAAAGAAATACAAAGTACATTTGAAAGCTTCAATACTAAACTAGTTCACATGGAAGAAAAAAAAGAAATCTCAGAACTTGAAGTTAGGTCTTTTGAAATAATCCAAATTAGAAAAAAATTAAAAAAAGAATTAGAAAAAAAGACCATCTGCAATTTTGGGATACTGTAATGTGGGCTAAACATACTACTTAGGTGATATCTAAAAGTGGTTTTCATTTGCATTTCTCTGTTGATTAAAGATGATGAACATTTTTCCATGTGTTTTTTGCCCATTCGTCTGTCATCTTCAGAGAAGTTTCTGTTCAAGTCCCACAAAGAAATGGGGTTGGATGTTCTTTTCTTATTGGTTAATTTGAGTTCTCTGTAGATTCTAGATATCAGACCTTTGTCAGAACCATACCCTACAAAAATCTTCTCCCATTCCAAATGCTGTCTGTTTTACTTGTAGTGCTTTACTTGTAGAAAATTTTAGCTTGATCAAGTCCTAGTAATATATTTTTGGTGTTGCTTCAATTGCCAGGGGTTTCCTCCTCATAAAATGCTTTCCCTGGCCAATATATTCAAACATTTTCCCTGCACCATCTTCTAGTGTTTTTATAGCCCACATCACAAAATCCCCAAACTGCAGATGTTTGCATGGATGTGGAGAGAAGGGAACATTTCTACATTGCTGGTGGGACTGCAAACTAATACAGTCTTTTTGGAAAGAAATATGAGAATTCTCAAGGAACTAAAAGTTGATCTACCATTTGATCCTGCAATTCTATTCGTAGGTATCTACCCAGATGAACAAAAATCATTTTACAACAAAGATATTTGTGCCAGAATGTTTACTGAAGCCCAATTCATAATTTCCAAGTAGTGGAAGCAGGCTAAATGTCCACCAACCCATGAATGGATTAACAAATGGTGGTATATGTATACCATGGAATACTATTGAACCAGAAAAAGATGGAAACTTTACATCTTTTATGTTTACCTGAATGGACTTGGAACATATTCTTCTTAGTAAAGTATCCTAAGAATGGAAAGGAAAAATATCCAATGTACTCAATTCTACTCTAAAACCAATATATGATGACTTACACATTCATACAAATGACAAAACATGAATATATTCCAGCAAAAAGAGAGAGGAGGGAGTGAGGAGGGAGGGGGTGGACATTTGGTGGGATCTCGCCTGATGTGCTCAATGTAGGGATATATTTCAAAACAACTAAGAATAAATTAGAAATGCCTTACCACAAAAAAATAAGTAAGTGAGGTAATGTTAATCATTTGATTTAAGCATTCCACATGGTCGATCAAATGACCATGTATAAATGTATACAGTTAGGATTTAATAAAAAAATTAAATTTAAATTAAAAAAAGAGAATGAACAAAGCCTCTGTGACATTTTGGACAGCATAAAGAAACCAAATTTACTAATTATCAGTATCCTTGAGGGCAATGAGACAAAGTAAAGATTATCAATCTTATTTAACAAAATAATAGATAAAATTTTCTCAAGTCTAGGAAAAGATTTAGTCCTTTAGATACACGAGGCTCAGTGATTCTCAGGCACACACAAATGCAAAAAATGGAAAAATTTTTTTTCCACAGCATATTACTTTTCAGACTGAAGTCAAAGATGAACAACAAATCCCAGAAACAGCAGGAGGAAAGCATGTCTAGTCACCTAGAAAAGAAACTCCATCAGACTAACAGTGGATTTCTCAACGAGAAACTGTAAGGCTAGAAGAGAATGGGGTGACATAGTCGAAGTGGTGAAAGAAAAAACAAGTCAGTTGAGAAAACTATATCCAGGAAAAGTATCCTTCATAAATGAAGGAGAAATAATTTATTTTTTCCAGATAAGCAAGTGCTGAGTAAAGCAGATACCACTAGACCAGCCCAACAAGAAATGTTCAAGGGATTCTAAACTTGGAAGCAAATAATTTTGCCATCATGAAAATGCACAGAAGTATAAAACTTACTGGCAAAGCAATCACACAATAGAGGAAGAGAAAGGACTGAAAAGGTACCAGCACAGAAATCCTACAAATCACAATGACAAATAACAGGAGAAAAAGAAAAGAAAAAAGAACATATAAAACCACCAGAAAATAACAATATCACAGAAACAAAGCCTCACATGCCAGTAATCACCTCCAATTTAGACATTTCAAGATAAATAGATCAACTATCTACTTAAAAGTCACAGAATGCCTGAACGAATTAGGAAAAAGTTGATCTAAATATGCTCTGTTTATAAGAAACTTACCTTAGCAGTGAAGATACATTTAGACTGAAAGTAAAAGGATAGTAAAAGATTTTCCATACAAACAGAAAACCAAAATGAGCAAGAGTAGCTTCCCTTATATGTGTGTCACATAAAACAGACTTAAGTGCATGACAGTAAAACAAAAAAAAGGACAAAGAATGTCATTATATAATGATAAAAGGATCAATACAGCCAAAGGTTATAAAGATTCTAAAGGTCTATCTGTGTGTTAAAACAAAAAACCCAAAAACAAACAAAAAAAACCCCACATATGCTTGACAACCAATAAGGAAACATTTATATTAAAGTTTATTCTTGATAGATCCTACTGCACCTGGGTGTAAAGTTTTGTTTTAAAAGCATAAGATAAGGCCGGGTGCGGTGGCTCACACCTGTAATCCTAGCACTCTGGGAGGCCAAGGTGAGTGGATTGCCTGAGCTCAGGAGTTCCAGACAAGCCTGAACAACAGAGAGACCCTATTTCTACTAAAAATAGAAAGACCAACTGGACAAGGTGGTGGGCACCAACCAAACACTAAGCCCTAGAGTTTAAGGTTGCTGTGAGCTGTGATGCCATAGCACTCTACCAATGACAACAAAATGAGACCCTGTCTCAAAAAAAGAAAAAAAACCCAATAAGATAGAAGTTTAAATTGTGAACCTAATACATTACAAAAAAGATTTTCTAATCAAAAAATCAATTTTACTCCATTTAATATGATATTGGCTGTGGGTTTGCTTTTATGGCCTCTATCAGTTTAAGAAATGATCCTTCGGGCTCAGCGCCTGTGGCTCAAGTGGCTAAGGTGCCAGCCACATACACCTAAGGTGGCGGGTTCAAATCCAACCCGCGCCTGCCAAAAACAACAATGATGGCTGCAGCCAAAAAATAGCCTGGCATTGTGGCGGGTGCCTATGGTCCCAGCTACTTGGGAGGCTGAGGCAGGAGACTCACTTGAGCCCAGGAGTTGGAGGTTGCTGTGAGCTGTGATGCCATGGCACTCTACCCAGGAGGATAGCTTGAGGCTCTGTCTCAAAAAAAAAAAAAAAGAAATGACCCGTCTAAATCTATTTTCTAAAGTGTTCTGATCATGAAAGGGTGCTGGATAGTATCAAAAGCTTTTCCCGCATCAATTGAGAGAAACATAGTCTTTGTTTGTTATTTTATTTATGTGGTGTATTTTTTTTGCAGTTTTTGGCTGGGGCTGGATTTGAACCAACCACTTCCAGATATGGGGCCAGTTCCCTACTCCTTTGAGCCACAGGCACCACCCATGATGTATTATATTTATAGATTTATGTATGTTGAACCAACCTTGTAACCCTGGGATAAAACCAACTTTTTCATGGTGTATAATTTTTTGATGTGTTGTTGAATTCTGTTTTCTGGGATCTTACTGAATATTTCTTCATCAATACTCATTAATTATATTCGTCTATAGTTTTCTTTCTTTGTTGAGTCCTTTCCTGGTTTGGGGTTCACAAATGAAGCAACACCAAAAATATATTATTGGGATCTGATCAAACTAAAAAGCTTCTGCATAGACAAGAGCACAGTAAGTAAAGCAAACAGACAGCCTTCAGAATGGGAGAAGATTTTTGCAGATTATGCTTTTGACAAAGGTCTGAGAACAAGAATCCACAGAGAGCTCAAACTAATCAATAAGAAAAAAACAAATAACCAGATTTCTATATGGGCAAGAGACTTGGACAGAAACTTCTTTGAAGAAGACAGGCTTATGGCCTATGAAAAAATGCTCATCATCTTTAATCATCAGAACAATGCAAATCCTGCAGTCAAAACTACTTTGAGATATCATCTAACTCCAGTAAGATTAGCCCACATAACAAAATCCCAAAACTATAGATGTTGGCATGGATGCAGAGACAAGAGAATACTTCTACACTGCTGGTGGGAATGCAAGCTAATAGGGACTTTTTGGAAAGCAGTTTGGAGAATACTCAAGGAACTAAAAGTATACCAACCATTTGATCCTGTAATTCCTCTACTAGATGAAGATCAAAAATTATTTTACAGCAAAGACATTTGAATCAGAATGTTTATTGCAGCCCAATTCATAATTGCTAGGTCATGGAAACAGCCCAAGTATCCATTGACCCATGAATGGATTAACAAATTGTGGTATGTATAACACCGTGGAATACTATGCAGTCATAAAAAATGGAGACTTCATGTCTTTTATGTTTACCTGGATGGAGCTGGAACATATTCTTCTTAGTAAGGTATCTCAAGAATGGAAAAAGAAGTATCCAATGTACTCAATACTACTATGAAATCAATATATAATCACTTATACATTCATACGAATGGTAAAACATAACTGTAGTCCAGAAAGTAAGAGGTAAGAGAAGGGGGGAAGGGGAGAAGGGAGACCAGGAAGAGGAAGGTATTCAAGATTGCTCTTTGAGAAGCCACCTATTAATTTTAATGATGCTACCATTTCTTTAAAATGTCTTTATTTCAACTTTTTATTTATTTGGAGCAGTAAACAGTTCATCCCATGTTGCAAATTTCAAAAGCATAAAAAAATATACAGCCTGGTGACCCAGGCCTCATGTCCCTCCCCATGGGCACCTGACATCACTGGTGTCTATATGCTTACAGGGACACTTTATACACATATAAATTGGCATCTATGTGCTTCTTTATCCATTTATCTTTACACCAGGGGTAGCATAATATAACCACTCTGCTACACGTACATTTCACACCATGTGGAGTTCTTCCAGAACCATCTTAACACAAATAGTTTGCTCTCTTGAGCATAAATAGTTTGAGTGTAGTGTAGTTTGAGTACCCCTTACATTGACCAGATTAACTTTGCTTTGGAAAATATGTAAACAATAAGAACCAGGACTCAACTATAAAAAAGACTCTGGAAAAGCAAACTTATGTATATAAGTAAAAAAAAAATATATCTTGGAATACCTATTTTTTTTTTTTAAAGACAGAGTCTCACTTTATTGCCCTTGGCAGAATGCCATGGATGACATCATATCTCACAGTAACTTCAAACTCTGTGTCATAGCTCACATCAACTTCAAACTCTTAGACTCAAGTGATCATCTTGCCTCAGTCCCCTGAGTAGCTAGGACTACAGGTGCCTGCTGAAATGCCTGGCTATGGTTTTAGAGACGGGTCTCACTCTTGCTCAGGCTGGTCTTGAACTCCTAAACTCAAGCAATCTGCCCTCCTTGGCCTCCTAGAGTGTTAGGATTATAGGCATGAGCTTGGAATAAATTTAACCAAAGAGGTGAAAAATCTCTACAAGGAAAACTATAAACACAGATGGAGAAAATCAAAGATGACACAAATGAATAAAATATAATCCATAGTCATAGATAAGAAGAATTAATATTATTAAAATAACTATAGTGAGTGAAGCAACTTATAGATTTAATGTAATCCTTACCAAAATATCAGTGCAGTTCATCACAAAATTATAATAGAAATAAACAATCCTAATATTTTTATGGAATCACAAAAGAACCTGAATAGCTGAAGCACAAAGAATAAAGATGGAGGCACTAGCCAGGCACTACCTGGCTTCAAAATATATTGCAATGCTACGGTAAGCAAAATAGCATGGTATTCGTATAAAAATAAACACATAGATCAAAGGAGTAGAATAGATAACCGAGAAATACAGCCATATTTTTACAGGCAACCTGTTTTTGGGAAAAACTTACACTGGAAAAAAGGTAACTTATTCCATAAATGGTGCTGGGCAAATTTGATAGTCAAATGCAGAAGAATGAAACTGGATTTATCTCTCACCATTTATAAAAACCAACTCAAAATGGAGTAAAAACCTACATGTAAGGCCCCAAAATTTAAAAAATATTAGAACAAAACTTAGGAAAAATTCTTTTAGACATGAGTTTAGGTAAGGAATTTATGACTAAGACCATCAAAGCACAGATAAGAAAACAAAAATAAATAGTTCTTAAGTAAAGAAAGAGGCTTCTGCTCAGAAAAATAATCAACAGAGTCAAGAGACAATCTTCACTCTGTTGAGTGGGAGAAAATATTTGCAAATTACTCATCTGACAGAGGACTAATATTCAGAATATACACGGGGTTCAATTCAGCAGGAAAAAAAACAATTGCATTGAAAAGTAGACAAGAACATGATTAGACATCTCAAAAGAAACTACCAATAGAAAAAATGCTCAATTTCACTAATCATCAGAGAAATACAAGACCAGAATATCTTACCACAGTCTAAATGAATATTACTAAAAAATGCAACTGACATAATTATGAATGAGGAAGAAAGAGAACTCTTACACATTATAGGGAAGAATGCAAAGTAGTATAGTCATTATAAAAAGAACATGGAGATTTCTCAAAACACTAAAAATAAAATTACCATTTCACCAGCACTCCCATTGCTGGGTATCTACCTAACAGAGCAGAGATCACTATATCAAAGGGACACGTGCACTCACATGTTTATAATATTTATTGCAGCATTGTTCATGATAGCAAAGATATACAATGAAACTAAGTGTTCCTCTACTGATGGATGTGCAAAGAACATATGATAGGTATAAAGTACTGAATACTATTCAACTATTAAAAAATATGAAATCATGCTATTTGCAGCAGCATGGATGAAACTGGAGGTCATTTTCTTAAGCGAAATAAGCCAGGTTCAAACAAAAAAAAGAAATTGCATATTCTCGTTTAAATATAGGGGCTAAAATTCTTGATCACATGGAGAGAGTGAAAAGATACGTAACAGATATTGAGAGGGGAGAGCCAGGGAAGGGTGGGGAGGTGAAGAGGAGTGGGTTAAAGCATACAGACGTACAGTATGTTGAACAACGTAGTCATTGATAGGGTGACTAGACTTAACAACAACGTTTTGTACTCAGATGATGGAATCACTGACACCTCAACTTGATCACTACACGTTATATTCACATGACAAAAATTTACACGTACGCCATAAATCTTTAAAAATACAAAAGTTGTAAAAAGGATTTGAATAATAAAGCATGAACTTCATAAGTTCATTTGCATGTTTTAAGTGGTTTGTATTTGCAAAGGGCTTAGACTGTAATAGATGCTATATAGTCTGAACTCAAAAATT
This sequence comes from Galagoides demidoff, assembly GCA_963574575.1. Classification (NCBI taxonomy): domain Eukaryota; kingdom Metazoa; phylum Chordata; class Mammalia; order Primates; family Galagidae; genus Galagoides; species Galagoides demidoff. Next base: position 42,011 of record CAUYQV010018727.1, read on the forward strand.
ATTATTTCTTACCTCTTTTCTCTTATCGACTTGCTCATATTTTCTTCTCCTCAAGTGTACTCAATCAACAGACTTGATCTTTTATAGTTTTGTATAGTAGTACATAGTATTATTCATTTGCTGTCCTGCCCTATATCAAGAAAATTTCTTATTTAAAATTAATAAGGTATTAAATAAGTATATTTTCCTAGTCTTACTATTGTCTCTGTGAGAGTTTTAGATAATAATAACCTGGTTTATTTAGAACATAAAATAATACTGTATTGAATGCTAATGTTTATCATAATGTTTTTACATTTGTAATATTTGATAAACATATTCCTAACATTTAACATTTTCTTAGGATTTTAAAGCTAAAGATACCTAAAAAGTATAAAAATAATCTATACCGCACAAAAGACTGAGAATATTTTATGTGGGAATATGGAAAAGAAAGCCAGTAGGAACCCAAATTACTTCTTCATACCAAACATGCTCTATTTTCTGGCATCAGTCTCCCTTCTCTGGTATGTATTGCCAACATCCACATAATTGCGATATCAGCCATGTTAGGAGTTAAAAAATAAAATTTGAGTCAGCAGATTAAAGAGAAAAGAATAGAAAACTGTGACAAAGATAAATTAGGTCTTATTGCTCTATGTTTGTTTCCTCAGAAAACATTTTCATCTCAAGAAGTGCATTGAATAAACAAACAAACGAATAAGATTCTAAAATATTCAGATAGTGCTCAGGTTGTAGATAGTACAGATCATATGTTTTCTAGAAAAAAATTCCAATATTGTTATTGATATCGAAAGTATCACAAAGACTACAATCTTTAGTCTACATAGATGTTTAAAATGTAAGAAATGTGAAATTTTAGGTGTCAGGGAAAAACTGGATTTCTTTTTTTAAATAGAAGATATATCATCATCTTTCTTTTCACAATACTTCATTTTAACTACCTTTGAAAATATACCAATTGCACACAGCAATAATTTTGTACTTATGTTGACAAGAGCTTAACTAAACTCAGAGCACCACAAAATCCATCATCTCGAATCCCAATGGCTCTGGAAAAATAACACTGAAGAAATCTCAGCTTAATTTAAATCTATAATAAGACAAGGAAGGAATAAAGATAACTACCCCCAGATTAGTACACATTCTGATTCGGAGAAAATAATTACCACAACTTTCTTATGTGGAATGGTTAATTTTGCAAAACACCACTTAGAATAAAATAAGGAGACAAAACTAATTTTACCACATAATCATCTTGTACCTAAAGTAACAAAATCTCTAACTGAATTTCAATGACTCCTACCCCACCAAGTGGACTAATAGTGTCATTTTTGTTAACAGCTTTTAGAATAAAGTATTCAGATAGCAGGCTGAAGAATACGTTTCCATAAGAAAAAAAGGGTTTCCTTCCAAATTCAGGTTTATAGATTTTAGTTCTGAATTGTATGGAAGGAAGCATGAAGCTTTATACAGTTTTAAGTTTATATATAACTACGCAGAAACTTACACATACCTTTCTCTGAAGCTGACAATTTTAGTATATAAAACAGTTTATAAGATCAAGGATATGTAAAAGGAGAGTTAACTTGAAACAAGACAGAGAAATTAAGGGATACACCGATGTTATAAATAAGATAAAAATGAAAGAACTGTGAAAGTTTTACAAGGTTTTATCTGCCACAGGTAATTTGAGTTTTTAAAATTTCTTAATAAAAGCCAAATTAAGCTGATAATACCATGTAGAGGAAAAGCCAAAAGATATTGCAGGAAAAAAGAGCTCTGTTAAAGTTCTGAACCATCGTTTATGACACTGGTGACCACTGCCCACTATCCTTCTACCACATGGGAAATTGCTGAGTAGAGAATCTATGATGAATTCTACAATGTGTGACTAGAGCTATCTTCATCATCAGAGTAAATAACTAAGGAGGACTTCCTCTATATCAAGTACTATTTGAAGAATTTTCATAAACCTTCCCATTGAAGACTCATAAATTACCTCAGTCTCTCTTATTATCACCACTTTACAGATAAAGAAACTCACTGATCACATAAACATTATGTACTTGTTCAATTTCAAACCCATAGTTGTGGTAGAGCAAGAATTTCGTACTGTATGATGTCTGTCTCTAGAGCCCCCTTCTGAGCACTCCACTCAGTAAATGGCACATGAATATGCATAGTATCATGTCTTCCTCTAAATATGCATACATTTTTTTTTTAGAAAAAGAACAATCTTAAAGGCAATAACAAAAAACAAAGATCCTGTAAATAAAAGCTTGGACTTACAATATAATGTAACTGGGTTCAAGGAACTTGCTTGTCTTATTTTGCATTAATGCTATGAAGAATTCAAAGACATGATCATCAGTGTACTTCCAGCGTCCCTCTCTGCCAAATCCTTACATTAGAGATAATAAGTTTCTCTTGTAGAAGTTCTGAACTTATCCCATTAACTCCAAGTTCATTATAAAAGGAACTCTGAATAAAGTAGATCAGCTATCTGCCATACACCCTGCTTTAAATAAATGCAGAAAAAAATTTCCACAGATTGAAGGACACTTTCTTCCTCCACCAGTGAAAATACATCCTCTCTGGGTTGGTTGTAAAAGGTTATGCGATGTGATCGTTACAGGTTAAGTCAGCAGAGGCACCAACTTTGGAGTTGTGTGTAGAAACTAGCTGTCGAATTTTATATTCTATGATCTTGAATATGTTTTTTAGTAGCTTATAATTGTATTATCACAAAAGCATTTCATACAATGTAAGCTTCTATATATTAAATTTAAAATTTTTTTTTCTTTTCTTATTATAAAAGTATTGTGTGCATAACAAGTAAAATGTCTTGACTCCTAGCTATTGCTTTATGAAAAAATGATGCATCTTCTGTCTGCTCCCATTCCAGGTCACCAGCCTAGTAAAACTTTGATTGTGCTGACACTGTTGAGGGGAATATGAGGAAACAAAGTTGTTTCTCTGCAGATTATTTTCTTGACTAGGAGGCAGAATTTAGATCAATGGTTCTTAACCTTGGTGAAACTTTTGAATCACCTGTGAAGTTGAGAGAAATGCCTATTCCCAGGGCCTCCCCTGAGAATGTTCATTTATTTGGTTAGGGTATGTCAGAAATGTAGTATTAAAAAAGATTTTTGGGTGATTCTCTAATGCACTTGGGTAGGAAACTACTGCCTTAGACTGAGCAGAATGGAGTTGTTTTCCACTTCTTCTCCTTCCAAGAGAAGATTAGAGGTCTGGATTTATGGAGGGTACACTCTCTGGGTACATAGTGACACTATAAATTATATCCTATAAAACACTGACAAAATAAACGCTGGGGGGGAAATCTACTAACTCTAGGAAACGTCTGTATGTATCAGTTTTACATTTTCTTTTCAGCATTAAAATGCCTTCTGCTATTTCAGACCATTAGAGTTTCATTCAATGCTATAGTAAAAGTTAATTCATGTTGCAGCCAAGTCTGGAAGCGGCTTTGTCTATTCCCAAGGGGAGTGGTACCAATCTCCGTACAGGGTGAAGGCACGAATCCAAAGAAGACACTCCAAATAACAAGGTAAGTGACCTCGAAAATGTTTGAGGTGGCCTGGACCCAGAGATCAGCTGAGGTTTCAAACAAACAAAACACCCTCTACGGCAGTGGTTCTCAACCTTCCTAATGCCTCCGAATGCCGCGACCCTTTAATACAGTTCCTCATGCTGTGGTGACCCCCAACCATAAAATTATTTTCATTGCTACTTCGTAACTGTAATTTTGCTACTGTTATGAATCGTAATGTAAATATGTGCTATGCAGGATGTATTTTCATTGTTACAAAGGGGTTGCGGCCCACAGGTTGAGAACCGGTTGAGAACCGCAGCTCTAAGGTTTAACAAACTGTCCTGATATTTCTGATGCACAGTGGAGTGTGAGAATCCCTGTCTGAGCAGAGCCTGTAGCACCTACTCACTGGAGATCTTTAAGGAACACTTTACTGGCAGGGTGAGGACTGTAATCATCTTGTATAGGGTTGAGGAAAGAAAGAGAAACTTGGAAATAAAGAATTATCAGGAACCGATTACTGTTTTAATAAACAGCATTGAGAAGGAGAAAGAAGAGTTTACTAGAAGTGTGGACTTCGGAAAAACTGGAAGCGATTAGTTGCTATTTTTTGCCATCATATTACTGCCTCATATGCTTGTGTTTATTTATTTTCACTTAAGGCACATGTGTAGCCCAGATTTTGGAAACTATGAGAATGGTTAAAATTTGCACATGAAGAAATATATACCAGAAAGAAAATGGAAAAGCTTGAAACTTCCGAAAATTGAAGAAATGTACATCAATACATTTGCAATACTTTTAAATTTATATATAAAAGTAGCAGACTTTCAAAAAATCAGGCATAATACCCAATGCTTTTGAAGTTGTGAATAATTTAACATCTTTACTGCCCATGATCATGTAAATAGCCAGACTCTTTTATGATGACTGAAGAATATAAGATCTAAAAAGTCAAAAGATATCATTGCATTTGATTCAATAATTGCACCTAGATACCTAAAAAAATAGTTCTACAAAAGCAACTGGTGTCATGTATCCTATTTTCTTTTCTTTAATGTAAAATTGCTCTTGAGTATTTTTTCTTGTATCGTGTCTAGAACACTTTACAAGGCCTTTCATACTGCGTTGTTAGTATTTTTTGTTTACATGTCAATGGTTAGAACCCTTAAAATGTGTTTTCCCTTTCTTTTAAAGTAAATAGTATCTTGTTTCATTTAAACAATCAGTTCAGTAAATAGTGTCTAGTATCATTTCTTTCAAATGACACACTTTCTCTCAAAGATACTGCCTATTGTACCTTATAGCTAAATATCACTAGGACACTTAAGTTGGCCAACTGAACATAAACAGAAGTATTATGTGTCAATTTGGGGGACTCTTTTGTGAATGTGGCTGGGACCCACCCTTGGTTCTTTCCCCCATTTTGCTGCTTAAAATACGTTAAGCACAGGTTTGGGAATTATTGTAAATCACACAGAAAAAGCCCATACTCTAGGGATGACAAAGCAGAAAGGTCCAAGCTAACTTGCAGTCCTCTGATTTTACACTTGGTCACATCCATGAAAAAGAATAAACTTTCTCACTGAAGCAATATTTCTAGCGTCACTTATTAGTAGATAGTTCTAATCATAAATGATATAAAAGCTATCTTTGTGAACTCCTTGAGGACAGGAGTTTATGATTTATTCACGTTTGTACTCAGTACATGCTACTTAAAAAGTATTATGTAAAATCAGTTTCTGAATCAAGTATAATGATTTTTGTTGCTCACAAATTAAGGCTGCCAGATTCGAACAAAACAGTATAGCATCTACATGGGATATACTAAAAATCACTTTGTTTATTTGAAATGCAAAGTTAACTGGGCATCTTGAATTTTTGTTGTTTTGTTACTCAATCTGTGAAGCCTAATGTAAAAGACATTGGAAATACTATCTTTGCTGTGTAATTCTGGATTGTCTTCATCTTGAAACTTAAATTAGAGCTCACAAATTTTAGGAAGTTTGTATTCTACAATAATTTTATGCTCTCTAGTCTTCACGGTTCACTGACACACACTTTTTTTCAAACTGCAAACACACACGGATGGGTCTTCAAACACCTAAACAAAATTCCATCTATTGATTACAGGTTTATTGTAATATTTTTCAAAATAGATATTTTCTAAAGGAGATATTTGCATACTTATGTTTTAGTATTCTTCAAACTCTTGTATACTTGTTAGCATCTCATTAGAATCTCTTCTCGGCATCTCCATGTTCTACCAAGCAAACAAACCTCATTTGTATTCTTTAAATTACAAAACAGCAATTTATAAGAATAAATGCCTGGAATTTTTAGATTTATGCTTTGAAATTATACAGAGTATATTTCCTCAAAAGTATTGTGTGCGGCATGCTGTTCAAATGACAAGGTGAATGTTAAAACACATTCAAGAGAAATGAATAGCTTTTCAAAATCAGTGGGTATTTGGGCTAAAGCTTCAATATTAAATAAGAGGTTAAGTTTCAGTTTGGGTTTTATATTCTACAGGGGACAAGGCAAAGATCATTCTTCAAGTACACACAGCTACAAAACCTATTATTAAACGTCTGAATGGCGTGAAGGAAAAAAAAAGCCTAAAAAGAATGCATGCCTAAAATAACTCCTCCCACTGATTTTTCAGGATATCTTTGAAACAGACTAATGTTGTATAAATTTCACTGCAATTAGGCGTATCCATTAATTATTTCTTTTCTACATGACTATTTAAAAAATATAAGTCAGTAAGTTAAATATGCAACGCCTCATGGTATTTATTACAAGCCGTATCATTTAAATTTGCATTTATTTCTGGCTAATTTCTCTAATAGGAGTACAAAATGTATGAGCACAAGAAAGATGTATTCCATTTCCAGTGAGTACACACAGAAGCTAGAATAGACCCAAGCAGTGGATTAAAAAGAAAAAGTAAATTCATCTAAGATAAATCATTCAATTTGGGGGTTTAGAAGGTGAACATGCAAAATGACCAATTTTTCTAACAATAACAACACAAACAACAATCAAATTACCTCTAGAGATGAATACAGTAATTGTAGGATGATAGTAAGTAACAAACTTACAATTATAAGTTGTGACTTATAACCCATAATTAATATAGAATAGGTATAAAACAACTGTATGTGCTCTGCATGGTAAAATAGATTGGTTCGTTGTGACACCATGGAAGGCTCTAGCTATAGTGGTAAGACAGAAATCGTCACCCTTTTCTGCAGCTTACAGCCTTTAATATAGAAATATGAATTAAGGATGCAGATTTGCCTCAGGGATGGAAAGCAGAGCCTTTAAAGCCAGATGGCTTTGGGTTTAAATCTGTGCTTTGACACTTGCTGACTGACTTTTATGTAGTATATTAAATACAGGTGACATTTCTGGCATCCATACAGAGGCTATTTGATCTGCCTTTCTTTAAAAACTCATGAGATAAAGAAGGCCAAATAATTTGACCTTTGCGGCAAACCAGCCTAGTAACACACCTGAAAGAAACGACTATTAAAAGAAAAAAAACCCAACTTACTATAAGATTAATGTGGTTCTTTCTTAATTAAAACTTGTTGAAAACATAGGAATTTATAAAATACACAAAAGCTAAAATATGTAAAACACTTAAGTGAAAGTATTAAGTAAAATTAACTTGCATGCAAGTTTTACAAAGGCCTTTTTACTCATTCTTGTAATGTTTACATATCTCTTTTAAAATTATACGAGATGTTTCGCATAAATGGAAACGATTGAGTCCCTGAATGAATATAACAATATAAAACATGTAGCTCCAATATTTTTACCTCCCATTAGATACCTGTTTATTATGTTCAGCCTTAGTTATATTAATAGATATTTGTCCATTATCCCATGAAAAAATGTGACTTGCAAAAGCACATTTGAGAGATGATTATTGTATATTGAGTGGTGTGAGAAAGCAAGTTCCCTTTAATTAAAGGCTCTATTTCAAATTAGAATTCACAAGACATAAATGTGTGCTGAGAAGAAAACTTGAGTAGTTAATGTATTGAGGAAAATAAAGCCTTAATTAAATTAATAAATATGGAGGACAG
>CAUYQV010018729.1:0-118125 GCA_963574575.1 Galagoides demidoff
ACACATTTTAAGAGAGGAAAAAACTATATTAAAATTGTAATAATCAATATATGCCAGTAACTGAAAATGCATACGAGTCACGTCGAGCACCTCTTGTAATTGCAGAAGTGGAATGTGACTTGAGTATTACAAATTTAATACGGTATTTTCCTTTCTTAAAATGTATGGGTTTTTTTGGTGCCCTGTATAGTACAGTCCATCAGTATTAACACTGTGATCTATTATCAGGCTTCCCAGCATTCCAAGCACATGCTCCATGTTCAATCAATGCCAGCTGATGTGACTGTCATCGCCGCCTGTTAGCCAAGGCAGTGGTCTCATCTCTGCTAATGCGGTCTCATGTTTTCAGTCAACATCTGGTCTTTTCTTTTTGTGAAGTAAATACCAATCTCAGCTTTCCTGCAGTCCTTATTTACTAGTCAGGTCGATAAATCCTAACAGTGGCCACAGAACTATGGGTCAGTATCTGCTTAATATCTTTCCTCCCTGACTTTGATCAAAAAGACAAAAATGAAGACTCCAATTTCCTGGTTTCCTTTTCATATGGAAAAGCTTTCAGGGGTTCTGAAAGGTCTTCTGGCCTATGTTCTTAGAGCAGCTCAAATGCATCCTACCTTGGGGCTCGCACATGGACCATTTCCTTGGGATACAATGAAGAAACCAGCTCACCCTCGTTCACTCTTTTAAGCTTCCAAACACTAGGTAAGATGGTAAGGATCATAAAGAACAGCCCTTTCATGTTAAAAGAATTATTAATTCCAGTATCACCACCAGATTTCCCTGTTTCCTTGCAAAGCATTTATTTCTAGACTCTCTGTGCCCATTGACCAGACTTTAAAAGCCTGAAGCCAGTAAAAGGGAAGTAGATTTTTACAGATACATCCTGTTGGCCGTTCTGTGTGCACAGGCCTGGACTCCTGGCTCTGGGCCTCTCCGTCCTCCTTGCATGGGGGGAGAAAGAATTTGGGCAGCTCTGCACAGGAAGACTGGGCTCCACTTCTGTCCAGCACCAAAGCTGCATTGTATCCAGTGTTGCCTCATCCCTCACTTGCTGGGCTTGGAGAAATTCATCTAAAAGTTGCCAGGGTGGTTCCCCACACTGGGCTCTCTGTGGAAGGCATCTCAGCGACCAGGAGACCTGTGACTCTGGATTCCAGTTCTGGCTTCACAAATGACCCAGCCCAGCAAAGACCAGCCCTTCCTCAGGGCATGACTTTATGAACAAGGAGAGTCTAAAACCTGTACCCTTTTGCTCTCAAAATAGAGGCATCCAGAAGTTTAGTGTGGTGCCTGCACTTTAAACAACATACCAAGGAAGTGCCGCCGTCTCTCCAGGTGGGCAGAAGCTTTGCTCTCAACCCCTTTAGCCACGGACTCACTGTACATTCTTGTCTGTAATGTTTAGGGATTGTGTGAGGACGAAAAACCCCAAGCTTGATCATTCAAACAAAAAGTCTGCGAGTAGACGAAGTCTCAGAAAATTGAGTTTCTCGGAGACCCGCAGGAACCTGGATAGGATCTTCCTGTCATTTCCTCACCCCAGAACCACGTGGGCACTTGCTAGAAGTGCACATTTCCGAGCCCCACCTACACCCACTGAATCATCTCTCTAGGTGATTATGATTCATGCTAAAGCTTGGGAACTACTGACCTAACACACAGAATACATGATAGGTAGAACAAATGTTTGAGAAATAAATAAATGATGACTGGATGGAGGGTGATGAGCTTTACTGCACCACTATTCAGTGTAACCTGCCCCCAGTTAATGGTGAAAGACACTGGAGCGTGCTCTCTCCAAGCCTAAAAAATGCTGGGGTTTAAAATTGCAATGATTTGGCCTCTACCTTTGTCTTCTGACCCTCTTTCCATGAAGCTGAAGTTTATGGCATCACCCCATGGAACAACTGCCCCTCAGCTGCCTGTGCCAGACTCTGCCTGGCCTCCACGGCCATGAACACACAGTCTTCTCTGTCTGGAATCATTCCCCTTCCTCTTCTCCCCCACCCTGTTCTCTGCTTTTTGTCCAGCTAACCCTAGATATGCTTTTTGTTTCAGCCTAGAAAGTCACCTTCTCCAGGAAGTCACTTCCCAGGCAGCGTATATATATACACGTTCTCAGAGCCTCCGGCCCATTCTAAAGCAGAACGCAAACACACACCCTTCCTCTGCACGCTCCCGTATATCCTCATCAGCCCACCCTGCAAACCCTGTGACCAGAAGCCTCGTTTATCTCACTCACTGCTGCATCTGCGGTGCTTCGAACAGTGCCTGGTGTCATTAAATCAATCTACTGTGACTGTAAAAGAATCTATGCTCATTTTAATAATAGGTAACATGTGCCTATTTTCATTTATTGCTGATTAATTTCATTGACCCCTAAGCATGAATAATTGACCATTAGTCTAGAAAAGAAGCCTTTAGACATGAGAATATGATTTCCTCAGCGCTTTTCTTTTTTAATAAAATTGCCAATCCCCGAGCCTTTTATCTTTGCATTTAAAGGCACACACACTCCTGAGTATCTGGTTGCGGCTGAACCACTGCCCATCTGTGTGTGCTAGTGGCATGAACAGTGCAGCATCCCTGCTGCTGCTTTTACTTGCCAAGTCAGGAGAAAAATGAGACTGAATGTTAGATTTCCACATAACTGATGTGTTAGAGCACTGAGGAATGCAAAAGCCTCCCCTCCTGTTTCATATTTGCACGTCCCATCAATTTTAATTTGGGCCAACTGATTGAGAAATAGACAGTCCCAATGGCCATCAAGCCTACCACAGCTCCGAGCTCCAGCCCAAAGCCTTGATGTGGCTCACAGAGCAGCACAGAAGCCAGCGTGCCTTCTCTGAGAGCCCCAGGATCCTGCCAGACACCAGCTGATTTCACAAGATGCTGTGCCTGCCTGGGTGGTTTTGCTGAGTCACAACACTGGACTCATAAAGCATCCAAGTTCCAACTAATCTGTATGTAGCCTGATAGAAACCAGCCCACACAGGGCTGCCTCTGAGGACACCCACCCCAGTTTCTCTTCATTCCGAGGTCTTCTGGCACCCAGCTGCATATCCTGATATTTCAAAGGGCAACCTGAAACCACAGAGCTCAGACCTGTGCTCACAAGTAATTTACAAGAGAAGCCTGGTTCAACCTCATGAGAAGCTATGGGGTGAAGATATTATCTCTCTGTCACAATTAAAAAACTGGAAATTCAGACATGTTAGATCCCTTGCTCAAGGCCACCATCACTTATTCTCCAATTTGTTCCAGAAAGGATTTAAGCCAGCCTAGAAAACTACATGTAGAAAGAAAGAAAAAAAAATTTTGTGAGTTGGGGGGGGGGGGGATCTCCAGGAAAGATAAAAATGAAACCAGACTTTGAGGTATTAATTTAAAAAATAAAATTCATGGCTGGAAGTTCTGATAGAACTTGATAGAAATGGGTCACAAACTTGGTTCTGAGGTGTCCAGTAACTTCTGGGAAAAGGAAAAAAATACAGCCTGATCCCAAAGCTTGTTTGCTTTTCCCATAAGACAGAACCTGGAGTTTTCCTTCAGATCCTTTTAATACTTAGGCTGAAAATAATCCCAACTAGCATTAGTCTCTCTATCTAGTGAGGAGAAGTTGAGCAAGGGGAAGCAATAGAAAGATCTCAGCTACTAAAAAATTCTAAACACCAGAGAGTTCAAAAGCCTCTTCCCCCTTTCAGGGGCCCTAAGACAGATGCTCCGAACTACAACTGATAGCCTGAAATTAACCTTGAATCTAATCATGGTTAAATTGTGCTCATATTATTTAAGAAGGCAGAGAGGATTGGCATCAAAAAGTTAAAATTCGTCAAACATTTCTTCTTTTCCAATACCCTGCCTTCCATTCCTAATAGAAACAGAGCAAGTCAAACCAACTCTTTCTCTTCTCAACCTCTTGTAGAGCCCACATGGTAAAGCACATTAAGAATGAGCCATCGTCATTCAGAGGCAGCTCTATAAATTCATCTTATGAAATTAATTATCTCTTCTGCACCTTCTCCTTCAGTTCAATCTTCTCTACTGAAAAAAATGTATGAAGAGCAAGCACATTGTGGAAATTTTAGTTCATTCCAACATAATATTTGTTTTTGTTCTGTTTTAGGAATACGTATCAGTTCCTGCACGAGATAGGAGGAAGTGCTTCCCGATGGGTCTAGAGATGACTGTAGATCACAAGAAAAACACTTCTTTAAGTACTGGCACCAGATGGCACAGGTCATTCTGAAGGCAAGTGCCGCACAAAACAGGTTTCTATTTCATAGCACTGAAATACTATTAATTAGAGAACTAACTAGTTTTAACAGAGCATTTGCCCTGTGCCCAGCCTATATAACTACCTCGTGTGGAGTGCTTCATGGAACTCTCAACCTTTGCAGAAAGGTAGTAGGTCCTCTAAGCAGCCCGTTTTACAGATGGAGCATCCCTCCAGGGTTCCACTGGATGAACTTCACCTTCAAGAGCAGTATCTTGTAAGGTCAGAAGTTGACCCAGACAGGCTGGCTGCAAAACCCACTTGACACCCAGGCCACACACTCATGACTACCACCCTACTGGTCACTTTCTGACAGCATCAGTTGTGGCAGCCCCCTTTCTAGTCTTCAGTCTCATGCAGCATCAGGTCCACTGCTTCCCTGCCCATGGTTGGCCTCCTTACCAGCTCTTCCCAGAGGGTGGGCTCTATGCAAAGGAGAGCTGCCCATGAATAATCTTTCCTGTCCACTTACCTCAAAGCCAGTCAACCCCCGTCTCACACCATCACAACACCTTATTCCCTCCATCACAGTCCTTGCTTCTCACTACAGCTGTCAGCCCACACTGGGATGTGATTCTCTGAAAGAAGAGCTTTGTCTCTCTTGTTCAGCCCCAAATTGCCATGCCTACATTACCTAACTTACAGCAGGTATTCAATTAAAAGACTGTTTTAAAAGGAGTGAATTGAACAACTAATAAACTCCTCCGATGAAAGCTCATGGCAGAAGCAGGATATTCAAATGCCTGAGTGGACAGTGATGGGATTTGGGAGTGGTCATGGCTGCCCCTGCCCAGTTCTCTGACGGAGACCCAGGACTATGAGTCCTATCCGGCCAACTGCTCAGGCTGCATGGGTGGCTGAATATGTCCCTTCACCCCTCAGTGCCTCAATGAGCTCAACAGTGAAATAAGGAAAACACTACTCATGATTCATGTCAGCCTCATTCTCATGAATGCAAAGGACTTTATGTCATCAACTTACATACAGCATACTGCCTCCTGCCTACTAAGAAGTAATCAAGAAGTCTTCTTTCTAAGCAGCTAAGAGAGATGCTACAAAATAATGAGTGTTTTACCTGCTACAATGACACTCATTCAAAGCTGTGTTCAAAAGCCTCATCTAATTACATCTCCAAATATAATTTTCTCAGGAGAAACACTGCAGGATTCTAGACTGTTTATGCTTAAAATACTTAAAGCTAAATATAAATTATAAAAACAAATTGAAATAGCATTTAACCTTGAGCTAGGAGGGTTACATAGTGAAGAATTAACCTTGCCTATAAAGAGTTCACCTTGGCCTTGGAATGTCCTGCCAGATGGGGTGTGGAACAGTGGGTTTAGGATAGGGATGTTGGACCATGCAATGATAGTTCAAATCTCCAGAGAAATTGGAGACCAAAGACATTAGCACATAAAATCTGCAGCAGGAGCTGAAAGCTGCAGGTCAGCCATGCAGGTAGCATGTGATTGAGTCTCAACAAACACTTTGGACCCCAAAGGCTTGGATGAGCTTCCCTGTGCTACCTAGTAATGGTGCCACCATGCAGTGTTGCCAAGGGGAGTGAATGCCAGTCCATGATGTCACAAGACAGGGACAACAGACACTACATGTTTGCCCTCTACCGTGTGTGTCCCTTCCAATTTTAACTTGTATCCTTTTCCTATAATAAATCATACCCATGAGTATAACAAATTTTGATGAGTTCTGTGACTCTTTTTAGAAAATTCTTAATCTTGAGGATGCTTTGAGGATCACCTCCGAACTAGTGGTGTCAGAAGTGAGAGAGGTCCTGTAAAAGACTGTGCCCTCTCTAACTTTGTGGTTGGCCAACTATACAGTTGACCCAATCTCTCTGCAAAGGTTACCCTATCTGTTAAGACAGATTCAATTTTCTTATAGTTTCTTCTCTTTGTGCCTCTCAATATGAAAAATTAAACCTGAGAGGATACTAGACTTGGATAAAAAGATCTTCTCAACCTTTCCTTACCTTTCTGAGTATACTCCTGTCTTTCTGTTTGTTTTGACTCCAAGAATATTGGACTAAAATGGCCCTTTAGAGCCAAAATCCAGGCAGCTAAAAATCTGTTAAAGACCCTTTTCTTGTATTTCTTTAATGGGTCAAACAAGGAAGAATTTACTTGTGCTGCAGTGGAGAAGAATGAATAAAAAATTAAGAGAAACCACCATAAAGCTTTGGGCCCAGGCTGGCAGAAGAATCTGAGACAATGACAAAGCAGATATGAGTCCTTGGCAAGAATGCTGAGCGATGCTAGGGCAGAGTGCCAGCTGGCCTTGGCAAGATCACCCCATCAGAGGTCCAGTTCTTCTGCAGCCTAGGAAGCTAATTTAAGGTTCTAAAACTAACTGAGAGAAGCCAAGGCAGAAACATCTGTGGATCAAAATATTGCATAAGAAAATAGTAAGGTCAAACACTAGCTGAGGGATAGAAGGGGAGGTGGGAGGTCTAAGTGGGTTGCAAGTGAACTGCAAACAGGCAGAGGCAGACACAGAGACTCAGAAGTGTCACCTTGCCTGCCATTGGTAATTACAGTAGTAGATTCATGCAAGTTCTCACAGTTCTTAAGAGTATCAAAAATAGAACACAGGTTCTGACCACTCTGACCAATGTATTCCACGAAAAGACAGAGATGTAAGCACACTCTGACTGTAAGTATAATAATCGAGTACAGTGATAAAAATCTAAAATGGACCCAGAGTTGGAGGGAGCGAAAGTCACAAATAGATCATGGAGGATGCAGGTGAGAGGCAGGCTAGGAAGATCAGCCCCTCCAGGTACGGTGCTGGGTAAAATACATAAGGAAAAAAAGAAAGAAAGAAAAGGCATCCCCCCACAACCTCATTCCCCAAAGAACTTAAAATCCAATTCTGGAGAAAAACAATAGTAGTACAACATAATCCGTGTGTTAAATGATGATAAACACAATCAGAATAACTAAGAAAATAAAGAAAGAGCATTTACAAAGGCCTAGGATGAAACTTAGGCTCTATCTTCAGCTTAAATCAGTGTAGGTAGAAAGTAAGGTCATCTCAGGAGATTGACAGGCAGGAGATTGACACGAACCTAGAGGCAGAAATGTGCTTAAATGTACTCAGATATAGGGGCTGGAATGAGGAGGGAGAGAACTATTTTGAACTTTCAAGCTAGACTCAAGGGCTGAAGTCTGAAAGGTACTACAACTGAGGTGTCTACTGCCACCTGGTGTCTGTATACCTTAATTACAGATTCAGGGTAACTACTCATCCTACAAACTGAATCTGCCAAAGGAAAAATAAAGCAGGGTGTATAATGTCACACTTTGAAATAAACATCTCATGTGATTTAGAGCCCTAGTTCTAACAGAAGTTCATGGCAGGTGATTAAAAGACAAACAAAAATATTTCAAGCACGTTCTTCTTTGAAGTAAGGGAAATGGATTTTAATTACAGAAAAGCTGCTAGTTTTATATGACTTTTCTCATACACAAACTCACACACGTAAAGTCTGCGCTCTTTGTATCTCTCCTCTTGCTTTATAGTAAATTATTAGTTTCCTTTGCAGGAACACACAAAGTGGGCCATTCAGGAAGTCTGTGATCTTCCCCTGGAAGGAAGCCACTGGCAGCCCCAGGACTCCACTATATCCAACCACGGTCCTGCCAGAGTTCCAGTGTTCTCCTGCACTACCTCCCACCTCCTACCTCCTAGTACCTCAGCAGGAAAGGACACATCTGTGAATCCTCTGGCCTTACTTCAATTCCTTCCAGCTGTAAAAACCACTGCATGGAAAGAAAAGAACATTTCCTAGACTAGGAATCCCCAGACACCTTCTCAAACTGAACAAGTGAACAGTTTTTCACTCTGGTGAATTATATCCCATTAAGGAGAATGCAGAGGGGAAACCAGCCCTGAGATGACTGTGGTCTGTAAATGTCTGGGCTTCACTGAACTTCACATTCATTTTTCTGACATCTCTGAAATGCAGTCCTGCCCTAACTTAAGAGTCCTGCTTTGCGGGTAGGTTACACTTACAACTATTTCATATAAGATGTGGGTCTGAGTTAGGATAAAAATCCATTGCTGGCATTTCATAGGCACAGGGAAAAGATGGTCTTTTCTCCCCTCCCCCCAACCCCGTTTGGCCCATCCATCTCCTGGCCTCTGTCTGTGCCCCAGGCCACCCAGGGTGGGCCCTGCTGTGTGGCCTAAGTAAACAGCCAGAAGGTGGGTTTGATATTGGCTACTAAGGATCTTGTGGAGCCTCTGAGGTGGGGGTCTGCCTGTTCCTCTTGAGTTTCTCAAGTGGCATCTGGGACATGAATGGAGAAACAACAGGAGGCCGAAGGAGGAAGATGAGAAATGAGAAAAGAGCAAGTGCAGTGACACTTTCACCTCAGGACAGCCCACATTGGAATCCAAATACAACACAAATGACTTTGCATTAATTTTTCCAGGTAGGTAGACAGTACACTAACTATATCTCTAGTCACTGGGAATTTCTCCCTAACACATCAATGAAGGACAATGCAAAAATAATAATAATAATAATTAAAGAAGATGTTCTAATTTAAAGACAAGTCAATTAGCAAAACTGAGACTTCAGGCATGTTATCAATGCCGTCTAAACTTTTATGTGATTGCTAATTACATTTTTTGTACCCAAACTCATCCAATTAGTTAAGTAAAGCAAATTAAGTCTCTTACAAAGAATTTAATCACATATTACATTTTTCATGCCAGACTAGCCAGCCTGGTCAAACTGATTTGTGAATAAAAAATTAGCAAAGCTTAAAACATTTCCCAAAGAAGATAGAACAAGTATTGACTAATATGTAACCATTTCTTCTTAATTTACAGAATGGTAGTTTTTCAAGAATTTAGACTCGACAGTTTATTATAAAAAATGATGAATTGGGTAAAATAAGTAATTCTTATTAAGAATTTACTCAAAAGTGAATTCTAATTCAGAGAAATCAGGATTATTATTTCCTACTTTACAAGGAGAATCATATTTACAATATCTCATATTTATAATGGAACTTACTCTGCGAAATTTGTCTTATGGTGGGTAACATTTCCTCAAAGAAATAAGCTCTTTGCTCTCTTTCTTTTTTATGTTATTAACACAGAAGCTCTTGGAAGTTTGTGTGTGTTAGGCTACTGTATTCTTCATTCTTAAAAAAGAATACAGATATTTCTTTGGAGGATGAGGGGAAAATTTTAAAAAATCAAATTCTAGTATTATGCAATTTATGGGGATGCTCATACATGACCGATATCATGACACAATGACAGTCCTGCCAGAACTCAAAAAATATGTTTGGGTTCACTTTAGAAATTCCATCCATGGTACAAAATATGCAAGCAAACCTTTAGACGTATGGTATGTCCAGTGATTACTATAGTTTTACTTTTTCCAATATTATTGAAATGTACAGTGAACACATGGTATTCTTACAAGAAAAAAATAGTTTTGGGGACCACAGCAATGAAACCTTCACTTACGCTTCCTTTTTCAGTGTCACAACATTTTGAAATTGTTCTGCACGTTTGTGGGTAAGAATCTATCGAATCAGTTCTCCCTGATAAGAGCAGAAGACATAGGCAATTGGAAGGGTAAATGGCTGAGCTGGGAGTGAAGGTCCTGATAGTAGGGAAGGGACACAGGACAAGAGCACACCCTGTGCTGGGACTCCCCAACTTCTGGGTGCCAGTGTGGCACTGGCCAGTGACTTCAGTGCTCAGAGCAGCAGTCCTGCTTGGTAGTTACTGTCATACAGTTCTCTAGGTAAAGGACACTCAACTAGGTGCTGGGGCACACAACTAGTCAGTGGCAGAGTCAGGGCCGAGTGCAGCCTGCTTTCACCCTCCCCACCGCACGTCCTCAGTCCACGGCTTCATGAAGTCTGTTAGAAGCCCTGAGGCTTGCTTCCCCCTCAGAGCTCTCCTGAGAAGAGAATTATCTTTCCATGTTGCATCTAGTTTATTTACTTCTTCTGCCACATGTGTGTTTGGAAAAGGGGGAAGAAAAACAACACTGGCCACTCACTTCAAAATGCATGAAGATGCATCCTTCAGCAGGGTGCAAAACTACAAAACTGTCCTGCTCTCCCTCCTGAGTGCCTTATATCCCATGAAGGAGAATGCAGAGAGGAAACCAGCCCTGAGATGTCCCTGGTGCTTTCCAGGGAAAAGTGGCCAGCCACAGAAGGGCATTCTGCCATGACACCGTGACACCGACACAAGAAGCACAAGCCCACCTTCCCTCCACATTGCATCCTCTGAAGCCCCACACACAAAGATTCCAGGAGCACCCTCATGAACTGCCCAAACTTGGCCCATCAAGACACTTACACAGAGGAGTGACCTCCACTGTGCTGCTGTAGCTGCCATGGTACCCGTCAAAGGCAGGAGGGGAGCACCTGCCTGGCCACCTGGGGATTCCCATCCTCCTTGATCTTGTATATCAAAGTCATTTCTCACAACTTCCATGGAGATACTCATTATATTTCTATTGTAGTTCAAGGATCATAACATTAAATAAATCACCAAAGGCAAAGAAATAGAAATTTGGGGAAAAAGGGGCGTAATCTCTGTAGGCCTGCTCTCCAATTTTTGTTTTCAATACATTCCTTTAAAATAATATAAAAACTAAAACTGTAGGCTGCTGGGGCCCTGGGGGAAGCATACCCTTTCCATTCCATCTTAAGCAGAGAAAGGTCCAACCTAAATTGGCAACTAGAATAGGAGAGCTTCTGAAAAAGGTCTTACTCTTGTGTACCATTTAATTAGCAGTGGAAGAAGTGGTGGTGGCCAACAATTACAGAGCACTCGTGTGGACCACATGCATTTATGTTCATCATCTCATTGAATCTGAATGATAGCTCTCCAAGGTAGGTTCTTTTATTATCCCCAGTTCACAGATAAAGTAAACCGAGGTTTAATTTTTCAAGGCTGTCTAGCTGGGCTGCATGTTAAGCCCTGGGATGCCACAAAGCTCTTCATTGTCATGTTCCACCCAAATGAAACCAGGTCTGTCCAGTAGTTTAACTCACTGCAGAGTCTCATGTGAAGACCCCTTAATTCCACTAGGCAAGGGCCAATCGCAGGGGTGATGCAAGGAGGAGAAAGAAGGGGACCCAGAGAATTCAAATGACAACAGGAAAATGGCTTGAAAGAGCTAACCCTACGACTTGGAGCCAAATGGCTTGGCAGATGCCACCATGTTCAGGGATTTGTGATGACAGGGACAGTCTTTTTCCACCCCCCTTAGAGCTGCCTTTATAGAACTTTATCTTTTATGTCCAAAGATCAAATAAAAAAAAAATCACATTTAATGAGAACTAGTACTAGGGGAAATAAACTGGTGGCAATTAAAGAGTAAAAATAACCTCTCTGTGGCTTCAGACCACAGGAGTTTTCTAATTTTAAAAAGCACAGGCAAATCACTTAAATAAGGCCTTTTGGGCTATGTTCATCTCATGTTTCCTCCCACACCCATGGTGGTTGAAGTTAGAGGCAGCCATAGCACTTGAGCCCATGGAATTATGTAGGAAATGGAAGTACTATCAGGCCAGAGTCATGGACGAGGAAACACAAACTTGAAGCGAGGAAGTCAAATCCAAGTCTCCTTTGTCACCAAATGCTTTGTGTGGAAGGGGATTGAACAGTTAGGAAAGGTCATGGAATCCCAGTTCTTAATGATGCCCTTCCTTCCTTTGTCCTCAATCCTCATTTCTACTGTCCACTGACTTTGGACCGGAAGTCTCGCAATTGGCCAAGACGTAAGGAGTCCTTACTTCACTTCCTTAGTTTCCATGTGCAGATTTGATTTCGGCCAGACCATGAGGTCGACCTGAACTCCTCCTCAGGTTAGAATAAGTGAACTCACTCAAACACCCAAATGCAGTCCGAGTGACTTAAGATTCCATTATAGGAAAGCACCTCTCTGCCCTGTACCTCTGTGTCAATCTCAGAGTCAAGCTAACTCCAGGAAAAATCCTGGAGTGTCACCAGCTTTCCAGTAAGCCTGCAGACACATAGAACAACATATAATTGCCTAGAGGACATCACTTTGAAATACTTCCTGGAGTTTCCCAATTTGGGACACAAAGTGGGCTGACTCAAGATGAGATCAGCTGCCAGAGAGAAAGAAATGAGGATGTTTACCCTCTGCGTGGGGCCTTTGTTCTGCACACCAAGAGATTTGATATACTTTGTTTCAAGGTCCAGTCTATACTTGTTCTGTGACCTAAACCCATCCCCCAGAACACTTTACTTACCAATAGAAAGTGGCATAGTCCACAGTAGAGTGACAGGTCTGAAACTCCCAGGATTTGAGCTTCTGGCATTCTCGATGGGCTCGGAGCTTTACCTTGACTGTCCCTTGACACAGTTCAGGCACTGGCTTTCTCTGGGGTCTGTTGCAGAACTCATTGGACTCTACCCTCCAAGACTCAGCAAAGTCATCCACATCAAACTTGAAGTTTCCATCTCCACCAATTAAGTCATCACGTTTATGTCCGTTGTAATTGCCACAAAGACCACAGAGCTTGCCCTTGAGGTGCGGGGCAGCCATGACTTCTACAAAACTGTCTCCATCCCAGGATATTTCCAAACCTAGAGGAAAAGGACAGGAAAAGACAGATCAGCAGCTCCTGAATCCACCAATAATTCCCAAAGGTACACACCCTTACACAGTACACATGGCAGTCCTCCAGAGTTTCGGTTACCTTTTAATCTCACCATATGGAGTATTGTGTGAAATTATATGAATCACTTACCTAGTGGGGCTTAGAATTTTTACAGTGTATAAAGTTTGTTCTCACAACATCTTAATGTATTCTTGGTACATAAGCCTATAGATGACTATTTCTTGGTCATGCTACTCTAGGGTTTATATTCTTGCCCTTTCTTAAAGGAATTGTGTTGATCCAAATCATGCCTCATTTATCTAATGACTAGTGGTAATGTGGAAATGGAAAGAAAAAGATGATAGGTGTTTAATGTGCTTTTTCATATCCAGAAATTCCCTCATATAATTATTCCTCCAAATGCCAAAGGGAAATTTCCAAATTATTTTCTGTAATGAGAATATTAAAGCCATAAATATGTAGCATCTGAATAATATCCTCTTCAAAGAACAACACTGATATAAATGAAAACACTTGCTCCTCCATTATTTTACAGACATCCTGAGGCACGGGCACTGTTTGATCAATCAGTTGCTGTGGAATCCTTCCAAACACCATCTCAGGGGCCATCATTCCTGCCATGGTCATACCTTCAACATTTGAGGAGATAGTGGAGGCCACCAGGCCATGGGCAAAAGTTCTTCTCATGCATATATCAATAAGGAAACCATCTTCACTCCAGAAGGTAGAGAACATTGGCCCTTCTTGGTTTGCTAAATTGACCATCTAAAATTTTAAAGGGTTTGTCTCTAGATGTGCAGGTCTAAGACCTCCAGGAGCCACTGTAGTCAAGAGCCCTTCTGAATGATGAACTTTCTATGTGACAGATAGAACAGCCAAATTATGCTGTCACACCGCACAGACACATCTGACTACAAGGTCAGGAAGAAATGCTCTCACATCCATTCTGATGCTGTGTGTGAAGACACTGCGCACAAGAAGGAGGGACATTTATTGAAAGCCTTTTGAGGTTCAACTCAAAGCAAATGACAAATTTTTTCAGCCAGAGTTTTGCTTTATGTCTCAAGTGTGTATTGAAAACCTTTCTCCCTGTTTTCCTGGCCATACCCTGCTAGTTTCTGAGCTCCTCCGTCCTGTGAGTGGGATTTCTATACACTCGTGAATGTGAATGAAAGGGTGACCTTCCAGCAAGATCCCCAGGAACATCTACAATAGGCAGTGTGATGTCTGCCCTGAGACTTTTCCTTATTCATTGCTGCTGTCTCCAAAGAGTGAAAATCAGCGGAAGATTCTTTTTTTTTCTTTTTCCCCCTTTTTAAATTCTTTTTGGTTTTTATTAAATCATAATTGTGTACATTGATGCATTTCTGGGGTTCAGTGTACTGATTTGATATACAATGTGAAATGCTTACATTGAACTGATTAATACATCCATCACAATTATACTCTTTTCTTGATAGTTTTAAAATGTACCATTGCATCATGCATATTAGGTGAGGAACCCCAAATACCCTCCCTCTTCCTGCCTCCTTCCTCCCCTCCCCTTTCTCTCCTCTTCCCTTCTACTTTCTGGATTATAGTTATGTTTTATCATTTGTATGACTGTGTAGGTGACAATATATTGATTTCATACGAGTCTCTTCTCCCAGAAAGTAGAATGACAGTTACCAAAGGCTGGGACGGATAGCAGGGAGTAGAGTATAAAGTGAGAGTCAATGGGTACAAAAATATAGCTAGATAGTTAGACATAATGAATAATATTTAATAGCACAACAAAGTGACTATAATCAACAATAAGGTAGGATCTACTTTAAAATAACTAAAAGAGTAGAACTGGGAAGTTCCTAACACAAAGAAATGATAAATGCCTGAGGTGATGGCTACCCCAATTACTCTGATTTTATTAATATACATTGTATGCCTATACCATGCATCAAAACATCACATGAGCCCTATAAAGATACACAACTATTATGTACCCATAACAATGAAAACTAAAAATTACATTGAAAAGAAGGGTCTCTGTCCCCCTTATGTCTATGTTTAAAATCTTATCCTCTCAGGTTCCTGACAAAACCTACTCTTTCATTTTGCCTGTTTTGAATCTTTGAAAAGAACAAAATAACTTTCCCTCTAAAGGGCTTTCTCTTTGTTCCTGAGACTTCAAAATTAGGCTAATAAGCAAATGTTCAGAAGTTGAGAGCTGAGGTAGTGATGGCACAGGGAGTGGGGAGGGGCAGATCTTACTTGGACGTGGCATTGGCATAAGGCAATACCAGTGTAATGTAAGAAAGATGAGGAAGAAATGTCTAAACGTAAGATCCCAAAGCTGATACCCTTTAAATTTGAATATGATCCCAGAGGAGAGCAGGCCACACAAGTGCCCCAGAAGGAGTTTCTTCAACAGAGTTACTGGCAGAATAAAACCAGTGGTCAATAAACTGGGTTTCTCAAGAAATATATGGAAAGGCCCATAAGGCAATCACTGTATAGAGAATGAAAGAAATAGAAGCATTCTTGGTCCAAGGCAAAAGACAAAGAAGATTATTTGGTTGGGCGAAGGTAGGGGGGAGAGAGGGAAGGAGGAGGGGTCTCTTTAGGGAGTAACTTGATAAAGAGAAGACAGTGGTGGGACCGAGTTATGAGAGAGGGGACTTAGCGCTAACATACCCACACACTGGGCTGACCTCACACGTGGAATTCTACAAGAATATGATATCAACTCCGACAACCACAACTGTCATATAAAATGATTCCTATTTTTTCATATCCTATCATCTAACACATTATCTAGTATATAGTATGGACTCCATAAATAAATAAAGGAATTACCACAGTAACATCGAATCTGTGAAGCCAAAGAAATTATAAATTTTATGCTAGGTAAGACACCAAAATAACCATTTTGAAAGAAGACAAGCAAACTATAAGAGGATTTATAATGTACTCTCCAAGGTATTAAAGAAACTTGACCTCACAAGCCTGTAGCTGGGCAGCTGCCCAGCAAGAGAAACAACTGGAGAAAATCAATTCCGTACAAAGTCTAACTTTTAGAGCATAATTCTAAGGATTTTCCATGTTGCAAAATTTTCCAAACTACAAATCTCTTTCCTAGACAGCAAGCAAATACTGTTCTTCCAAGTGCCACAAATGGTTGAGGATTTACACCCAAAGGACTTCCAATGTCATTACTATTGAAGATGATATACTAAATTTGAGCCTTCGGGCAACTGAGTTCATGGGAATTCAACTCACAGCGAACACACCAACCAACTGTGCTCTTGCTCCGCAGTGCTCTTTCATGCGGTCGCCCCTGCTTCGGAAGATGCAGATTCACTCTGTTTTCAGCAAACTCTTCTCAAAACTCATGACATCTCATTCATAAAACACAGCCCCCAAAGTTAGAGAAGAATTTTCAGTTCACTCTCCCTTTTTCTTCCTTCTCCATGTTATTAGTACAGTAAGAGGATTTTTACAGACTAATGCAAGGCGTCATGTAAATTGTGATGGAATGACTTAGGCTACTACAGAGGCCTTTGTCTTTTGCTATATCATTTACATATGGGTCTGAGTGAACATTTTCACCCTGTCCATAAGTAAAATTCATACAAAGTAGATTATAGTAGTGGAAGGGAAAAAACTAATAAGTTGTAATGGATGGAATTGCTCTTCCAAATGGTATTTTAAATAGGCATCTTATGAGATGGAAACATCATGGCAGGGTTTGAGAGGCTCGAGATAGTCCTTTCTGCAGCTGGGATGAGTTTTCCAATTCTCTGCCTGGGAAATTGGGTAGAAATAACTGGCAGAGTCAGAAGGCTAAAGCTGAAGCATATGTCCCATCTGGGGATGTGAGCGGCAGCCACATTCCTTCCACTGTATGAAGGGATTTCCAATTTTCCCTTCTCACCAGTGAATGTTTTACTAACTTATTCTTCACCTTCAAACGTGTGACCTGGCTCCAGCCCACCGGGAGCGGGGATGGGGGGAGGTGGGGGTGGTTGTTGATAATGTAGTTCTTTTATTTTGTAGGCATTGTTGTTATCTTTCTGGTTGTTATTGTTACTGCTGTTGTGGTCCACTCAAAGGTGCAAAATCTACAGATATACCAGAGTGATGTTTCAGAAAGGATAGATGCATGTTTAGATTTTATACCCAGAGGGAGGTGCGGCTAGGATATAGTCTCTGGGTTTATCAAGCATAAAGTCTACCCAAAATAAAATAAAAAGTCATGCTCCCATGTGTTAATGCTTTCCCATGCATCTGATGTAACTCTTCCAGGTGAAGTTGATGAAGTGAACAGATGGCAGAAAGGAAATATTTTTCAATTATTTGCGAAGTGTTAAGAGTTGGGGCAAGGGTGTGTGGTGAAGGTGAGCAATGCTTTCTTAAGCTACTAAGCCTTGTTGGAAGCCACTTGTTATAAGGTAGGCAGCTACAGCCTAGTTCTACCCAAACTACACCACCACCTGTGCTACCTTGCCAAATGATTCCGTCATGAAGTGCTGAGTCCACAAACCACGGGGGCAATGAGCCATTACCCCTGTTTCCCATCTCCCAGCTGCAAGTTTGATTTAAACTTCTATTTTGAAGAAAGCAGCCTTTGGTCATGTGAGCTTACTTCTTTTTTTTTTTTTTTAATTTTATGGAAGAAGACCACAAAGGAAATACTGTGATATTTTAAATAGACAATCAATAGGTGGTAAAAAGAAAAATCTCTCTAAGGGGTAGTTTAAACTGAGATGCCTAGACAAGGGTGGAAAACACTATTGTCTGGAAATAGAATTGATTCATTCAAAGGATAAGCACAAAGCGAATGGAGTGCCCAGAGGAATACAGCTCTTCCCTAGGAAGCAGAAGGCTGGTGTGATTCCTGTGCTACAGGAAATTGTTCAGCTGGGTATTAAGAGTAGTGTGAAAATTATTTGCATCACGGAAAGAGAGATGGAAAAATAAAAGAAATTGTAAAACTGAGTATAAGACCTCAAGCAGTTGGATTCACTAATCTAACAATAGTATTTACGATCTATTATTATTTTCTTAGTAGCCTTGTCCTCTTGCTCGTTTTTATAATGTGGAAACCTTACAAAAAGTAAACTTATTCCATAAGTTTTGTCAGCTGTAAATGGAACAGGCTGGAACTTCCTAGGCTGTTAGTAACCTTCAAGTACCCAGGATTCTTTGGAGAACTGTGCTGTGGTTGGCCCAATAATTTCCATATCAGTAGAATCCGTCGTGTTCAGCTGGCATGCAGATAGCTAGGCAAGGTGCTTCTAACAAGTGCTGTAATAATGGGCCATCTTGTATATATTTTCCAAGGAGTCAAAAAATGACCTCTTTAAAGAAATGAAGTGGGGCCTACATTTGCAAAGTGGTATGTTATTCAGAAACAAGAACAAGTGTCTGAATTTTTTGAGTGGGAATAATCCCTGTACAGTTGAACGAGTAGAGCTCTTCACATCTCTGACATAAAGAACGGGAATCTTTCCTCCTTCATAGAATGTTCCAGTACATTGACACTTAACATTCTGTCGCTGAAACTGTGTTATATATACTGTCTAGCTAAAAGCTCCCTGGGTTTTTCCTTGGCTTTCTGCCTTTGTTTAGCTAAGATGGAATTCTGTAGGTTCAAATCAATTTATCAAAATAGATTTTGGCTTGAATTGAAACAATTACCAGGCTTCTGAAGGTACAGCAGAAATGGTCTGTATGTCGCTGAAAATTGCCTGCTCTATCAAATGTTTCATTATCCTAAGAAACAGGAACTCAAGTGATGCTTTTATACTGCTAAATCCTTATCTCTGCAGAAAGAAATACATTGGTTTTCTTAGAGTATCTCACTTTAAAAAATACAGTATCCCAGGAGAACATGTAGGGTCATGCTGAACGGACAAACCCTATGTTTTAACTGAAGGCAGCATGGAAAGGACTGTACACGACAGAACAAAATGCGACAGGGACCTGAACTCATTCTTTGGGCTGAGAGCTGCTTCTAAAATGCTTTTCTTAGGTGGCAACTAACAGAGGCTGACAGCAGCCATGAATAGTTTGGCCTCGGGGGAAATATACCTGTGCCCACAGAGTGAAAATGTAGAGTTCAGTGAGCCTAAGGCAACATGGGGTGCTGAGAGAGGGTCTGTGGCCAGCTGCATGTGCCCAAGGCCAAGCAGAGGGAAATGCCTTCACAGCAAGCATCCTGAGTGTCCGCTCGCACAGTGTTGCCAGCCACCACCTGGGTGAACATCCTTCCCCAGTGCCAAGAGTGGACAGGACTGCTGTGATTCCTGTCTTCTCCACCCCCATCTGCACGTCTACAGGTGGTGCCCTCCTGTTCCTTGGCATAGGACAAATGAGTGGGATAAGGCTGCCCCTGGTGCAGACCAGGAGTCTTCAAGAAAGGGTTTGCTGTGGACACTTAATGTTTCCTTTGAACATCGCTGACACTAAGCTGTTTTTGAGGACTCCTCCTGCCTGCCTTCCTGGACAGATGTTAACACAGAAACGCTCTTTCTCACAGATGTGAAACTGCCCATCACTGGCTGAGCTGGAAGAGACAATTCCAGGCTGGACACCGGTGGCCCACAGTCACATCAGAACTTGAGAGAGAGGGTGCTTAGAAAGTGCACCCGCTATTTTTATCAATAGAATGAGAATAGAAAGGTTCTGAATATCAGAAGATATTCAGGTGCAAGGCTGAATGATGTCCAGGTGCCAGGCTCCACGCTATTTTGTGGCATCTCTGGGATGTGCCTTCTCCTGTGATCAGGGAAGCCAGCTGGAACAGGGATCTGCTTCGGGTGGTTTTCCTACATGGAGGAGAGGCGGGAGGGGGACCCATAGCTCCCGAGCACTCTAACCAAGGGGTCTCTTGAGTGTGCTGGTGAGGCGGCAAGCTGAGCAAGAGCGAGGCCACAGAAGCCCAGCGCCGCTGGGAGCCCCACCTGCTTTGGTCGTCACTTTCAGGAGGTAGCCGTCCAGGTCGATGTGGAAGTGCGGCGCGTGGCAGGGCAGCGCGATGCGCGAGCCGTTCCAGCGCACGGCCAGGTGCTGCTGCAGGCTGACCCTGCTGTCGCCCAGGACCAGCTCCACCGACTTGGTCCACGAGAAGGAGCGGGTCCGGCGGGCATCGTTCTTCACCAGCACCTGAAAGGGTGAGGCAAGGGAGGAGCAGTCTTTTGTCAAAACATATTGACACGTCCCCTGAAAGTTAAATGTCCGTCCGTCAAAAGTGTTGTAGTGGGGATCTCCGAATACCGTGCAAACGCCAGGCTCTGCGGATGAGTGAGAGACAAAAGCAGGTCACAAGTCAAGCCAGCAAGGATTCACAGAGAAATCAGGGGTCCCTGCAATACCTGGCCGGGCACCTGCCAGGTAAGGGAGGGCCTTAGAAAGATTGACTAAGGGAAACTGACTCAAAAAAAAAAAAAATACTTGGTCATTTTTAAAGGTATGTGCCAAACCTCATCTAATATTCATATAACACCTCTGGTGCTTTTATACTTAAAAATTATGTACAATACCTCTGCATTTTAAAGCACCTCTATATTATAGCCTTTCTTAATGGAAAGGATGAAGAAACTGCGTTAAGATAACTAGGAGCCCACATAAACAAGAACAAAGTAAGCATATAAATAAATAAATGGCAGCAACGTAAGTGACAATACACAGAACCATTAGCAGTATTTCCACTTAACTAATTTAAAAAATTTAGAAACATGTTATGCTAAATGTTACTCATGGTCTTAAAGATATGGCATTCAAGATTCACGTATTTATTCAACATTAATAAATAGAATTGCTAATTAGATACATGTTTAATAAATTACTGATAAGATTGACAGATAGCATTTACGTATTTTCTAGAAAAACAAATTTCCTATCTTTTCATCTACATAAATCTAAAATTGGGTTTAAAAAAAGTGACAAAACTCATCATTTAGTACACTTAAGAAATTCCAACAGATTTATTACTCCAAAATACCATTACTTCAAATATTTATGAGACCAAGGTACAGTTTTACATTTTGAGAGTGTCTCGAAGATTTTAATAGAAGATTAATTATTCGTTCTTTTCTAAAACATAGCTTGGGCTTGGTTTATTCTCCATGGAAGAATATTTTATCTGTTTTCAAGGAGGCATGAACAACCAGGAAATGAATTCATTTAGAGAAATCAGCCCAAATGATGAAAGAACTATAATAAAAAAAAAAAGAGAGAGAGAGAGAGAGAAAACAACTTCCAGTCAACACTAGAATAATAGCCAGGTCAAAAATAATAACCAGAATAAAAAATAAAAAAGTTAAGAATATGAGAACGTCATATAATTAATTGCTCTGGATAGCTAAGGGAATGATTGAGTCAAGACGGAGCAAGGATGTGCCAATTGATCTGACAGGACCAATAGGATCCAGTGCAAACATTTGCTTTTAATTTCTAAAAGTGTTTGGAGAGTAATGTTGTTTTACGTTATGATACTTTATGCCATTTCCATGTGTCAATTTCATATGACTTCATAAAAATCACATATATTTGGGATTTGATACATTAATTGCTTATTCCAAATTAGTTTTCCTTGTCAATATTTGACAGAAACTCAAAAACAAAAAAGTTTTGGTATATAGGAGAATTTCAGGGAATAAGTACTTTAAAGAATATATAAAAGGCACTACTCAGGCACTACAAAGCAGATGGGAGGGACAAGTGTTTTTTGTTTGGGTTTTTTTTTCCTCAGATTAACATGGGGGCGCATACAATTAGGTTATATCCTTTGCTTTTGTAAGGTCAAAGTCCAGGGGATTTTTGTTGTTGAGACAGTCCTGCTCTGTCACCCTGGTTAGAGTACAGGGGTAGCATCATAGCTCATTGCAACCTCAAACTCTCATTTCTGTCCCTTGCTTATTCTTCTCTTGGCCAATTTTTCTTTGTGACCCCAACTGAAACAACTGTACAATGGCGTCACATCGTCCCCTGGCCCCACTTTCTTAATTCTCTCTGTACCCATCTAGCACTCCCACCTATCTGACCTCTTCCTAGTCCCCCTTCCAGTCCTTTCCCCACGTGGTCACTGTTGAAGTCATCCCATCACACATTTCCCTCACATTCTCACAAATGGATTCTCTCTGGTATGAAAATGTTGCCTTTTGGGTGACAGAGAACAAGGTGTCCTTCAGACATCCCAAATGGCATCAGGGGAATTATAGTCCCCAGTTAACACTATCCTATTCCACAGAAGGATTAAATATTAACCTGACCACCAGATGCACCAAATTCAGAAGAAGGCCTGATTTAGGTTCTTATCTCCAGCTACTTGGCAAGAGAGCCCAGAACCAATCAAGGCTTTTGAGCTTTCAGCTGTGTAAAAGATGGACCTCAGCTTGGAAAGGCCAAGGCACCACAGAAGAGTTGTCTTCCTGACAAAGTTCTTTCCCAGCAGAGAGCAGGCCCAGGGAATGCCCACACCTGATGCCCGCTCTCTACTGAAGAAATCTTCTTCCACAGCCGGGGACAACCCACAGCTTCTCCTGCTGTCCTGACATTAAATGCATCAAATTATCATTAATCAAAACATTTAATAGCTAACATTTGCAGAGATCTGTTACATGCTGATCATGGATACATCATCAGAAAATTAATATTTAGACTGTTTCCTAATTTTAGAAAAACACCTAGGCACTTTGTAATAGATCCAGAAAATGAGCTAGTATCTAGTCACTGAAGTATCATACAATACTCATGACTGAAGGAATGCTTATGGTACGTGAAAAATAGGGAATAAAAGTCTATGTACAGGATAATCTTAACTCCGTTAAAATAAATACACACACTCTCTCCAAAATTATAAACAATGGTTATTTCTTACTGGAAGACCGAGAGTGACATTTTCTTTCTTTCTTCTTATACTTTTCTGGTTCTGATTCATTGTTTTATTTCATTTTGTTTTACTGTTAAGAATCAGTAACAGTCCCCTGAAATGTGGGTACTTGCAGATAAGGCCGATTATGTGACAAAGCAAGTCCACAAGGAAGCAACAGCAAACCTGCTCAGAGTAGCCGTGGGGAAGCTTGTGCTTGCTCATAGCTGGGTGGGAAGCAGAGAGAAGGTCCAGGGAGACCCAGGGCAAGAAAACTCATGTGTGAATAGCCCCGTCAGGAAAGTTATTTTTCTTTTCAAGAGGCCTTAACTCATGGAAGGGGAGGGTTTGGAAATCGGGATGATTTTTTCTGTGTGACAGCAATACAAAAGAGGCCAACAAAACTTCATGACTCGAGAGATGCCTGAGAATTATGTGTTGCTTTTGGGGACATTTGTATCATGAGCTAAAATAATTTTGAAACCTTGGCCCATTTTCCTGGCACTTTAAGGTCCCTGTGCCAGATCCTGCAGGAGCAGTGAACACGTGCACTAGAGAATTTTAGAAAGCAAGAATCTCAGAGTAGCAAAAATCTGCTTGGCTGAAAAGGAAAAAGGCTAAAGAACACTTAGGGGACAAAATGAACACTGTATCCTCATATAATTTTTTTTCCAGCAGACACCGTGAAATGAGCTTCAGTCCAAGATGTCCAGATGTCCGGTCAGACTCTTCTGGAAAGTGTGGCGTGAATAGCAGGGGAGGGAGGGAGGAGCTACAGAAACAGACTATCCCCAAACTGATCTTCATGAATGTGTGTAAGTCAGAGGATGGAGAGAAAAATGCCAGTTTACCACAGGTGGCACATTTTTTTAAGACTCTTGTGGGTCAAAACTTTAGATCTCATTTTTGTTTTGGTTTGTTTTCAGTACACACACACCAATGCGCAGGTGAAGGGGGAAAAGAGATCGGAAGTGTATAAACCCAAGGATTAGCAGTGTGGTTCCCGCCGCCCCAGGTAACGGAATTCTGTATAACATCGCTTTTCCTCTTTCCTGTGTACGTGTGTTTATTGTTTACACTTACATTTCATTGTTTACAACGACTACATATATCTATATACTTTCGGAATAAGAATATTTGCCCTCAAAGGTAAAAATGCTGGATTAAGACATATCACTTTGATGTATCATACTTTAATAAGATTTCTATGAGAATTAGGAGAATCAGGCTGCCTCGGAAATCAAAGTGCCAATGTTTTTCTCCTAACCACATCAGGTGCATTTATTTCTGCCATGGTTATATTTATCCCAATGAAATAAATACCTTTCTTCTGAGAGCAGTGATTACTCTCAAAACATACGTCAAAGAAAATTAAGGGGAAATTATATAATCCCAGGTTATAACGATGAAACTTAGAGAAACTGAGTAGACTCTAGCTTTCTTTCCGTAAAACAAAACAAAATGAAATGAAAACAGAACAGCATAAGGAAGAAAATAAAGTACCATTTATGGCTCTGTCACTATGTCTAATGCTGTGTGTGTGGATGTATGCTAACATAGTTACGATAATCCTGTACATTGAAGTTTTATTTCCTATTTTTTACTCAACATGCCAAATGATTTCCCCCATCATTAAAATAGGTTTTGCTTTGAAAATACGGAATGGAACTTCTGTCTTCAGTGCCTATTACTTGGGAAAGGAGAGAAGTCTCTCCAGCTCCTCAACTCCCCCAGCGTATCCTGCCATTGCCTCAGGAGTGGCAGTAGTGTTCTAACCATGAGGAAGCCTATCAAATAAAAACACGGCTTTAAGCCTTTCTCAACACAAACCGCAGGGAAATGGGTCCCCTGGGACTCCGGGGTCACTGTGTCACACAGGAGCTTCTGAGAATCCCAGAAAGAAATTGTGATGAAAAGTCTGGGTCAAGGATCGGGAAAGACTGTTGTTGGCAACATCCCCATGTTGCCAGCTCTTAGGCTGTGCCTGAACACTGACCAAAGCCTCCAATGAGAAAGGCTGTGGGTGACCCACAAGACCTGAGCTTTTCCACGCAGGGACCCCCCAGCCATGCACAGCGTATCACTGGCAGCCCAAGGGACCTGAGGGCTGACAGATGCTCTACCAAGTGGCATCTTGATGCCTGTAAGACTCAACAGCCTTGGCCTCTTAAACTGAGAACTCACCCTAACATTGTTGTGTGTATGGCGGGGGGTGGGCAGCAGGGCAGGGAGCAGTAGGTCCACCAACATATCACCAGGAATAGTAACCAATCTGCATTTGAAAAAGTTCTGTAGGTGCACACTCAGCTCGTAAAATTGCTTTCCCTCATTTCCGATAACTCTGCATGCTCACCAACTTGGAACAAAAGAACAAACAACAGAAGCGGTCCCCAACACCAAGGTCCAGTCTAAACTAAATCCAAACCTCAAGTCAGCAGTTCTAGGTCCCCTCTGGGGAGCCAGAGCTCGCCCACCTCTCACACTGCCAGCCCCTGCCCAGCCCCTCCCCACTGTGCACAGCTCCTGAAGCCAAGGCCAGCTCCCACAGCAATGTCCCTGATGCCTTAGCCAAAGTCCTCTGTTCTCTAAATTCCAGAGGCAAAACTGACCACAACACTCAGACATTCTGGACAGTCTTAGTTTCAAATACTTTATTTCAGTGTTTTGGTTTTTTTTTAATCTCATGGCACATTTGAACTTATAGTTAAACTTCCGTAGCAGACTTAAATTATGTTGATTTAAAAAAAAAAAAAAATATATATATATATATATTTACCATGCTTTGAACTTCTTTCAAAAGTAATGATCTTTAAAATTTTTTGCAGCACATCTAAGATCCTCTCTGGCACACTGGCTGAAAATCAGTGCTCTATCTGGTAGTCACACTATGCTTTTCCATATGGGGATTAAAAACAGGGTGTGCCAAACCCACAGCTCACTTCCCTAGCTTAGAGCTATAATGGAGCCTTCACTCCTAAACTGGGCCTTAAACTCCTTGTACGTAAATTTATGTACACTTCTCCATGACCAGCCCCCTGCCTTGTGCATAGGAAGATCTAAAGTACAGTCACGCACCACAGTATGACATTTTAGTCATCGACATACTGCATACACCAACAGTGGCCCGTTAGATTAGAAAACTGTATTTTCCCCCTGCATTTTCTATGTTTAGATGTGTTTAGATACCCAGATATGTATCATTGTCTCAGACTTGGCTATAGTATGCATACTGTAGCCTGGGAGCAATAGGCCATGCCAGATAGCCCAGGTGCGTAGTTGGCTACCACATCTGGGCTTGTGTAAGTGCACACCACAGCATTTGCACAATGGCAGAATTGCCTAATGCTGCACTTCTCAGAATGTATCCCTATCATTAAGTGATGCATGACCATATCGATGTAATAAATGGATTCATCTTTGCATTACTCATGGCAATGCCTGCTATAATACATACCAACCTATGTTTGTTGAATGAATGGGTTAATTAAGCAATTTAAGACTATATTTTGGTGGAAAATAATAAATTGCACACACTGAACTTAATAAATATTAAAGTGACATAATACATATGGCTGGGAACCAAAAGAATTTTGCTTTATCAATTAATTGGAAAAAATAATGAATGCTTTTGGAACAAAGAGACCATTAGGGAAAATCTGAAAAGTCAGGAATATTAAGGGGGAACTATGTCCGGTGCCAAGAAAGCTAACTGAGAAATTCAAACCCATGACCTCAGATATTCAATGGGCAGAGATTTCCTTTCCCTCTCTGGAAGTCCAATTTCTCCGTCTGAATAGAGACAACCTATCCCATTAAAATTATTGTCAAAATCCAAAAGCTAATTCAGAACAACATTAGAAAATAACTTAGTTCTAATTCATAATATGACCGAGTATGGCAGGCAGAATAATGGCCCCAAAGATGCCCACGTCCTGAGGTTGAGAGCCTATAAACGTGTTACTTACATGGGAAGAGGGAATAAAGTTTGCGAAGGGAATTAAGGTTGCTGACTATGAGATGGGGAGCTGAACATGCACGATCTGAGTGGGGGACTGTAATCACATGGGGTCTTGGTGAAAGAAGAAGGCAGGTACATGGTTGTCAGAAGGACTCAACCTGCCATTGCTGGCTTCAAAGGCAGGAGAAAGAGCCAGGACTGAGGAATATGGGCAGGCTCTAGGAACTGGAAACAGAAAAGGAATGGGTGCTCCCTGAGAGCCTCCAGAAGGATCACAGTCCGGCTGACACCTTGATTTTAGCCCACTGAGCCCCGATTCAGACTTCTGACCTCCAGAATGGTAGGATAATAAGTGTGTATGGTTTTAAGCTACCAAGTTTGTGGTGATTTGTTATAATAGCCACGGGAAGCTAACATACTTCACAACAGCCAAAGTGGGTAGTATAAAGTAACTATGGGGGTTCCAAAAGTCTTCTATAAAGTTGCCACACATGGGGAAAATGGAAAGTTGTAGCTAGATATACCTTTACTTACACAATATTCATTACAAAATTTTATAAAATATTGGCAAAATATCCTCTACGTGTTGGCTACTTCTATGTACAATTTTGTAGGAAGTATTTTGTAGGTAAAGGTATATCTAGCTATTATTTCCCATTCTCCCTATACATGGCAATTTTATGGAAGACTTTTGGGAGCCCCCTATAATTTATGCCGGGTACTGTGGTGGATGCTTTCTGTATTTTAAATATGTCCTTTCATCTCCATCACATCTCTGCACATTGCTTATTATTATCCTAATTTCTTAGCAATGTGTTTGGAGAGGTCACTTGTTGCCCACAATCACTCAGTCAATAGCAATAGAACAGAGTGGGGCCCAGTCTCCAAGGCCATTGCCTTCTCCACTACGACCTATGATACAGACTTATAGCCTATACAACAGCAGTCTGCAAACTTGTTAACTAATTTGGGTCACAGAGCTTTTTGGGAATCTAAAGAAATGGGTAGACACTCATTTCCTCAAATGCATGCAAGCGTATCCTGTCAAATGCAGCGGTTCATAAACATCCTGCAATGCCCTCAGGGTCTATGAAGTTCAGATTAAGAATGCCTATCTAGAAGTTCATTATAAACTATATTATCTGATTCCCTTATTTAATGTGTTTCTATTTCATCTCCCCAACTACTATATTACAAGTTCCTGTGCTCAGGGTCTATATCAGCTTTCCTTTTTTTGTTCCTTTTTTATTTTTTGAGACAGAGTCTCACTCTGTCACTCTAGGTAGAGTGCTGTGGCATCATAGCTCACAGCAACCTCAAACTCTTGGGCTCAAGTGATACTTTTGCCTCAACCTCTCAAGTAGCTGGGACTACAGGCACCCGTCACAACGCCTGGTTAGTTTTTCTGTTTTTAGAAGAGACGAGGTCTCACTTTTACTCAGGTTGGTCTTGAACTCCTGAGCTCAAGCAATCCTCCTGCCTCAGCCTCCCAGAGTGTTAGGATTACAGGCATGAGCCACCACACTTGGCCCCTGTATCAGCTTCTTACTAACATCCTCTGGGGTATTTCCAGAATGCTGAAAACTCACTAAGTTTGAATACAAACTTGATGTACATATTTATAGAAGCTGCATTTTTGCCACTCTCACTATCCAAGTCTCCTCTCTTCAAGCTAGAAGTTTATATTTGCCAATTAGGAGAGCTAGGTACCTGAACAAAAGAGATGAGTTTTGTGTCTCGCAGTTACCCTGGCTTCCAGCTTCAAAGTCACCCTATAACTTTGCCAACATTGAGCATACTGCTTTGAAGAGAGTCTTGTATTTGAATCCTGGTTTTGCCACTTAATGACTACACAATTATGCATAAATTACCTACATAACTTCAGTTTGTCCGCTGATAGCACGGGTCTGAGAACAACTACCTTTTGGAGGTGATTATAAGGATAAAGATAGCACTGCAGAAGTGCCAAGATACGCTCAGAGAGTAGTCGTTACTGGTTTTATTATTATAAATGCTGTGCTAATCTAGAAAATAGTTTCTACTGCTGGCTAAAATAGGCTTGAAGAAGACCACGACAGGGATAAAAAGTGTAGATTTGTTGAAAAGACAATGTAAGCTGAGTTAGACTATAAAAGACATAGAAAATGTAGATTTGGAGCTAGAATGGAATAAGGCCTTTTCTAAGCCAAAAGAAGAATGTTAACAAAGTCATGAACATAGGAAAGAAGGCAGCTTGTTCAAGAAGAGCAGGAGGCCAGTCTGACCCTCGTGGGGAGCTACTTGGGAGAAGTGAGACACCCAAGTAGTCTAAATAAATTGGCCTGCGATTTATGGCCAGAACTTTAAATGTATTCCAAAGAACCAACATTTCTTAACGCGTTTCCTATGAAACATCAATCCTGCCTTTTGCTCTGCCAAAGTAAGTAGAAAAAAAAATGTTTAAATGCCCTGCAGCTCAAATTAGTCTGGGAGGTACTCTATACTCCATCACCCTCCTGAAAGGTCACCATGCACGTTGGCACACAGAGGGCCCTGAGAATTCTGCAGTAAGGAAACATATTTAAGTATACCCGACCCAGCATCTCCTTAGCGTATTTAACTATAGAACCTTGTTTTGAAATATTGCACATTACTATTCCTCAGCACTGGTGTTTTGTTTGGGAAACTCTGCAAGTGACCAATGAAGAAAACCGGAAACCGGGGTAGATGCTGGTGAGAGGTAAGCCTGGGTTCTGGCAATGGTCTGCAAAGAGGGCCAAGGGGGAAGAGACAGGAACCAGGGGGAAGGTCTGGCTGCTGTGGGGATGGGAAAGCAATTATTTATTAGGAAAAGAAAAACACAAAAAGACAATTGACCAGACTTGATGACTGATTAGCAACACGGGAGAGAAATGCCAAAAGTATGAGGAATAACAGCAAGGCGCAAAACCCTGCAGCTGCGAGAACGAAGGCGCCAGAATTCAGTCAACAAATACGGGTTGGAAGCAGCCATCAACCCCCATCCACTCCCAGGTCGGATGATTTGTTGAATCAAAGATCTCAACTGTTAATGAAATTCAAACAGTACTGTGAAAGAAGAACGTGCTCTCCAAAGAGATTAAAAGCTGAGATGTAGCATAATTAGCATCTTATCAAGAAGTGGTATGTCAGGAGCCTTGAAGTTTGAACAAATAAGAACCCAGAATGAGAAAGTAACTACGGAAGGGGTACCACGGAGATGGAGCAGTGAGTTTTCAAAATGAAAACACAAAAAATGAAAGAACAGCAGATACATGTACTAAAGAGAGATGGAAGGGCAGCACGGAGGGGTGGGACAAAGTTGAGGGCAGAGAGAACGAACCAAATGGGAATTTCACATCAAAGGGACAGATGTGGCACAGCTAATGAGCCATTTCTCCATGATCTCAACAAAGATTCAAACTAAAGTACTGGAACCCAAGACATTGGAGAGGTTAAAGTGACCTCACACATGTAGATACACTTAAAAGGTAAGCAAATAAAAGTGCTTTAAATAGAAGTTCCTAGTCATGTATAAAAGAAAGAAATTGGAAAACTACATATATACCTGGAAGCAAACCTTCAAAACAAATGAAAATAAAAATATAATGAATAGAGATCAGAGATCAGTATTTAAAAGTTTGGGCTTTGGAGTCTCATGGAGCAGTGTATTAGCAGACCTCATACTATTTACTCTCCCTGACCTTCAGATCCTTTCTTTATAAAATGGCGATAACAATAGCTTCTACTCCATTGCATCACTGTAAAGAAGAAATGGCAAAACACACAGAGAGCTTTTATCACTTTGCCCAACATGGGCTGACGTTCAATAAATCGCTGCTATTAACAGGGGCAATTGCAGAGGCAGCAGGAGTAACAATTTTTGGTACTCTCATTTTGCTCAAAGGAGATGTGACCTCCAGAGAGGAATCAATCTGCCTCTGCTTCGTACACTAATGTGTAACTTATCACACAGTGTTTTCCACCGAGTGTATCTTTTCAGTGTCACAGTTTGGGAGTTTGTATGATTTATTTGTTTTGACATTTGCCCGTATTTTAGGTGTACCGTCACTAAGGAATTTGGGTCACAAGTCCCCACAGACAAAACTGGATTCATGCACTTGAGATTCAAGATGGGAGCCTTGGCTAAAATGTACCAGTTGTGTCATAATGAATTCACATAACTTTTTCTATGCCAAAATATATTTTTTCAAAATTAGGCAAGAAACTAGCTTTTAATTGAATGATGTAATAACACTATATATCACTATTAGAAGTAACTTTTTCAAGCAAGAAAAATCCAGGAGACCTACCAAATGAATACTGTAGTCGTCATCCCAGCTTTTCCAGAGAGTACTCCTGTGAACCTCAGTTTCCTCACCTGCAAACTGGGAGAACTGACCTCATGTTAAGATAGCTTCACTCCAACAATTCCCTGCTCCTGAAATGCTGATAAGCTCCAGAGGCAGAGCAAAACTCAGCTCTTTCTCATTCTTGGAGGAAATTATACATGCAGGTATAATAGCATGGAGTTATTTCAAGTTCAAAATTTTAATACTATAAGAAAATTTGTGGAAATCTTCACTTGCCCTGGCACCCTTGAGTTTTCAGGAGAAAAATAAAACTGGAAAAAATGAGTAGACATGGAAAATCAAGACAGTCTGATTTGTTGGTGAGCTCATAGCACACCAACCATCACTTCTCTACAGCTAAGCAGAAGGGTGGAGGTGTCACCAGGTAGAAGAAAGCCTGGGTACTTGAGCCTCCATTTCTCCCAAGGTGGGGTTGGGGGTGAAGTCCTATTAAACTGGAAACCCTTCTTAACGTCCTTCTCCAATCTCCAATTCAGACAAGTTGTAAGGCCCTCCAGACCTTCTCGTCCCCTCCTTAACTGCGACTGGTTATCAAGCTGTACGAGATGACAAAGCCCCAAGACTTGGGGGCAACCTGCCTGGTAAGAATTCAGGCTCCACCACTTAACCCTGGGTGTCCTTCTTAATCTCTAAGCTTCAGGTCCCTCAGCTGTAAAATGGAACCAATAATATTCCCTGATTGCAAGATAAATGTGAGAATCAAACAGGACCAAGTGAGACAACCCGTAACAGTGTTTGGACATACAGCAGATGCTAAATAAACACTGGCTGTCGCCGCCGCCGCTGCTATTTTTGTTATCTGATGAAGATGATGGTGGCAATGATTGTTAAATAGTTGAAGAGTTACTGATCAAGGACTTATCAAGGACTAACAGCCCTTAGGAACTGAAATAGGTGGAGAAAAAGGTGATCCTTAATAATAACTTCAGTCTCCTCCAACTCTGACTAATTTACAGTAAGAAAATTAAAAACAACAGCATTCCTTGGAGCAGAACAGCATATAAAAAGAGAAAACAAACTAATTTCCTCATGCCCCTTCCCCTGCCGCGCCTAGCAGTGTGGGGTCTCCCAGCCGCCACGTGTGGTAGGGCCAGGTTTTATTTGCCACCCCAGTCCGCTGATGGGCCTCGGGAGCGGTGTCAAGCCCAACTCCAGATGCTCAGGCAGAAACTTCAGTGGCCACTTAGCTTAACACCTCCTTGGCAGGGCTAAAGTCAACACCACAAATTCTTATTCTACAAGCATCTTGAGCCCTGGTGTCAAATTTCTTTGCTTTCCCGAGTCAAGGACAGACTGTTGGTGTTAAGGGACGCGGAGTTGCTTACAGTCCCGGAGGCCAGAAACGTTGCTCAAATACAGAAATACTAATTTGTAGAACCTCTATCAGTGAAGTTTTCCCATAAAATAGGTCCCAAGGTCACTATTTCATTACTTTTTTCAGGGGAGTAAATAAAATTGTTGTATCCCCTCCCCACCCCACCCCACACACACAGCTACTCTGTTTCATTGCAGTTACCTGCAGGCATCCCAGGGGGCTTAAGAGGGGGGTGAATTCCACAGCCTGTGGCTCCAGTGGGTGCAGTGGGTGTGTGCACAGGCATGGGCCCTGGGGAGAGCAGGCACACAGCTGGAAACTAACCCTCCCTGGGGGGTTTTAAAAAGTCACCTGGCAACTGTGAGCCTCCCCGCACCCTGAGTTGCTGAAATTTGATATTTCCTGTTAACTTGTGGGACATGAAATTGAGGTTAGCCCAATTAAATGCACATCTGTGCTCGGTATACTTTACCCGCCTCAGTGCTATGTAAGCATGAACTTTTGTTTTAGGGTGGGATTCTGATGGTGAGGTGTGGGGTGGCCACAGGTACGGCTTAATGAAGCTGTGAGGCCTGGGGTTGAGTATCCGTGTCTGGGGTGCCTGTAGCTGCCTCCGATTTTATAGATGGGTAAGAGATTAAATTTTCTCATCTCTCTCTGTCTCTCTGCATCCTTCCTCTCTCTGTCTGTCTCTCTCTCCCTACACAAACACGCACCCCCCCCACACACACCTCTCTTATCAGTGAGGTCTAGTGTAATAGTATTTCCAGGTCTGAAAACAGATATTGTGCCAGCAAGGAATTTATCTGATTCTGGTCTCTGTTGGGTTGTTAGGTCCAGATTTCACCCTCTATTTGCCAACACAGAGTAAAACAATATTTCAAATAAACCAAATACTAGTGGCCTTCTTGGCACCTACCTCGTGGTCACATGAGGCCCGGCAGAGGCAAAGTGAGACTGGCGTTAGGCTGTAGTCTCACACTTTGGCAAGAAACGGAACTTGCACAGAAGGTTATAAAGTTTGTTTATCTCACTTCAAGTATTTTATTTTAAATAAATCATCCAAACCAAATTTAATTCTTTTCATTTGGAAAGGGAGAAAGAGAATGTCCCATGTTATTAAAAGATAGCGAAGATTTTCAGAGTTCCTTCAAGTCAGATTTTAAGAGGATATTTTTTTTTTTTTTCCTGAAGCTTTGTAAGAATTACCATCACCCTTCTGGCCAACCGTACAAAGACTGTCTTACTGTGAAGAGTGCAATAGTTTTCTGCCTCCTTTATTGCTTCTTACTTGCA
Organism: Galagoides demidoff; assembly: GCA_963574575.1. NCBI lineage: Eukaryota > Metazoa > Chordata > Mammalia > Primates > Galagidae > Galagoides > Galagoides demidoff. Next base: position 33,720 of record CAUYQV010018729.1, read on the forward strand.
GAATTGTAAATTACCATTACCACTGACTATTGTAAAGAGGGGCCTATAAAAATTTTCCACACATTAACTTCAAGTTGCTTCTTTGCAAATCCTTTCAGAAGTCTGAGACAGCCTCCAAATACGACCAAGACTAACTAAGACCAATCATGGCAGTAAAGAGGAAATTCTATAGGAGTTTTAGAAATAGGCCGGGCAAGGCCACCACCGCTAGAAGCAAGCAAACACTCATTTAGCTCCTAAAGATAATCAAAATAAATTTCAAGTACCTGAAGCTTTGTACTCAATCCATTTTCTTTACATATGTATGTATGTGTGTTCCTGCCTCCTTGCAGAATAGACTTGGAAATATGGACATCCCAACTAAATAACTCAAAATACATAATAGTGGAGCATATATAATGAAGTCAGAAATAAAGTTATTACTCAACAACTGAATGCCATTAGAAGTAGGCTGCAAAATATATTTCTAGCTTCTTACTAACAAAAGCAATCATTAATCAAGGTATAATTATCCCTTTGTGATTTTTTGTAAGGCTAGAGAGTTAAAATACAGAAACATATCCTATTAAACCCAGAGATTCTGGTCTCACTTCACTCTTCCTACTGCATCTTATCAACAGGTGTTGGGAGTAAGTTAGTGCTCCCAATACAGGAGGGGTTGTCTCTGGGGTCCACCTGCTATTTCCTCCATCTGGAATGCCTGTGGTTCTCAACCAGGGGACATTTGGCTGCATCTGAAGACATTTGTGGTTGTCAAAACCTGGGAGACAAAGGTTGCTACTGGCATTTAGCAGGTAGAGGCCACAAATGCTAAATACCCAAGCACAGGACAGTTCCTCATAACAAAGAGTTATCTGGCCAAACTGTCAATAAGACTGAGGCTGAAAATTGTGCAGAAACCTAATGAAGTGTGCGTGTGTGTATGAGAGAGAGAGAGAATGAATTTGTGTTTTAATAAGATATAAATCAATAAATCAGTTGGGTTTTTTTTTTTTTTCTGGCTTTAGAGAACACTAGCCTTAGTTTGTTTCAGCCTTGGTTGATCTATTCTAAAAACCCATATATTCAGGAGAGCTTTCATAATTTACAGCAGAGGAAAAAGTGAGCCCTAAGGATTGTTCTGGACCCTGGATATAATGACAAAGGAATTGCAAAATAGGAGATCTTTAGGCCACATCTCAAGGACATCTGAGTAAGTCTACCCGAATGCGTTACTGAAATGCTGGGCATTGCTTAAAATTTGGAAGTTATCCCATCTCTTAATTCAATCTGAACAAATAAGCCTCGCCAAATAGAATGTGTTTTACAACAATGATGGAAGAACTGCTGGAGAGCAAGAGAGAGTAAACAGATGGAAAGAACACCGAAGGAAATTGAGAAACAGCCATCTGATGACATAATTTAGATTTGGACAGAGAACCACATGCCTGGGCCCTTCCAGCACAGGCTGACCTGCTAGACGCAGGTGCAGAGTCCACGGCCTCCCGGTGCCCCTCCAGCTGGTGGTTTTCTCCCTTGCCAATTGCTCCCCCCCAGCGATGTGTAACGGGATTTAATATGACTGGTTAAAAGCTGGTTCTGTTTTACCGTGTTCATCTTTCTATACTTTTTTCTTCCTTTTTTTCCCTTTCTGTTACCAGTCTTCTAATGGCTAGGAAAGGCGAGCTTATAATGAATAAACCAATAATAAAATTAGCTTTTCTCTCAACTATCTCAATAATCACCTTGATTCTTGCAACAGAAAGTCAGATTATTCAATATTCAGGCTAGTTCTGTATGACGTCAGCCCTATGTTTTTATAGAACTGCTCAGCAGGGAGCCAGTCCGACAATAAGGCGATTGCAGATGTAACCTGTCTACGCCCTGCAAACCGAAAGGGTTAACTAGAAAATGCTCGGAGTTCCTGTGAGGTCTCTCTCTGCTTCAGCTGGGAGACACTTTATGGGGAAATGTAATTTCCATTTCACATAAATTCAGAGGAAAACTACATCAGTGTAGACAAGAAGGAGGAACTAAGCCGAAGGCGTCCTTTGAACCATCCACAAAGTTTCCTCCAAGGGTCTCTGGGAGGATAATTAAATGTAATAGTTTATAAATGTGTTTGGAGATCAACCAGTGGGTTAATCATAGCTAATTCTTCTTCCTGCCTTATTCCTGGTCTCTACTAAGTCATACTTCATTAGCATCCTCTGAGTTATTTATGTACTTCATTCTCTTTAAAGGAAAGTTCTTTTATTAAATCTATAATTTAATTTAATTCAACCGGCACTTCTATCCAGTGTGCAATTGTTTCATAGCTCTCTGCCTCTAAAAACAATAATATGCATAGTAGATAATATGTAATGTAATATACAATGACTCTACATATCTATTGCTCAAAAGCATAATTAATCAAAATTTTAAAAATAACATAATCGAGGTAACTCTCGGTAATATAAACTCTGATTCTATATAAGCGGAAAACACAAAACTGTTCCCGTGTGAAAGCTGTTTTTAATTGCCATCAAGCCCACCTCTCTAAACCCAAGTGGTTCATAAAATACTTCTCTGATAAATTTCATGCCTTTGGTAAACCTGCTTATCATACATGGGAACTAATTTGAAGCGACATTACTAATACCTATCTTTTAAAGAAACACTTCAGGAAGCTATCTCAAACCCCTATGAGTTTGAGGAGGACTAAAATTGCAATTTGCTAATAGGTCCAAGCATCTATGGACACGAGGGGGTGATGTGAGAGTTTTGCTATCCCCTGTCTGTGTGGTAGACAGGGTCTCGTGTGGCTTTCAAAGCAGGCCAAGTATAGCAAGAATCTTCAAGATCTCAGATAAAAATACATTCACATGCCATGCAATGATGTTTGGGTCCACGACAGACCCCATAGACTAGATGACAGTGATACCATAAGGTTATAATACCATATTTTCACTGCACCTTTTCTGATCTCGATGTTTAGATACACAGATACTCACCACCGTGTTACAGTTGCCTCTACTATTCAGTACAGGCCCACGCTGTACAGGTTGGTAGCCCAGGGAGCTCTAGGCTATGTGATGTGTATTAGGCTATGCCATCTGGGTTCTCGTAAGAACTCTGTGATGTCCAGGCAATGCTGAAATCGCCTAAGGACTCATTTCTCAGAATACATTTTCTGTCTAGTTGAGTGACATGATTATAACAGGGAAACAGAACCATTGTCATGACCTTTTGATTCCTCTCTGTTAGCAGCAACACAGCAACATTGGCTGTGCCCAGGTGAAATAGTGAAGAGGAGGGAGAGAGGAAAGAAAGAGAGAGTGCAACTATTTGGTTTTGTAATGAAAGGAGGAAAATCCTTCCTAAATTATGTATAGCATTTGGTTTTAGTGGCTATGATTCTCTTAGCCACTATGACTGCAAATGCTATTAGCAGTTAAAATGCACATTAAGTTATTTGGTTCCTTCCAAAAGCTAATCAGACCATTTATCTTTTTAATTTCTCAGAGCAACAAATTCTGGTGGAAATATCTATATTGGTCCTAAGGGTGCTTCTGTTAGAGAATTACAATTGCCCTAAAGTGCCCATGGGGAGGTGAAATGCTCCCGTTCTATATCTAAAGGAATAAAATGTACAGAAAATTTATACCACTATTTTTCTTGTTGTATTATAAATGCAAAACAACTATTAATAGCACATTTTCAAAGGAGTACACTTACTTTCAGTGCAAATAGGACAGCATCCTTTTCTGTTGAGAATTTTACCCTAATCAAAAGGAAAACAAATAAGTTAGTGTTAAGAAACAGGGTCTGCTAAGGACAAATCTCTTTTTTAAATCTAATACCAGATAAATCAATGAAATCAGTCCAAGCTGTATTTGAACTCAATGCCCAGATGGCAATGATGATGATGAAAATGAAGTTTCAAGTATCAGGTTCGATGGTCAGGCAAAGTCATTCAGAAAGCTTTCCTGTTTTTATCCTCCAAGAAATATAATAGCTAAAGGGCTCATTGGTGTGATTTTTCTCACATGGAGGGAAAATGGAGACAGTCTGGACTCAACCTTTTCAGTGATATCCAAATCAAGCCCTCTAGAGACCAAATGTACACATGTAAAAATGGGAATTGTCTGCCAACCTATCAATCCACGTGAGACCTTCTTTCTGTCTTTGCTTATTGGAAGAGCCCAAACAATAAACTGTAATCCAAGCTGGAGACTCATCCGGTGCTATGGATATAGGCAATATCTTTGCCACAGATCAAATGCAGTCGGAGTTCTTCTTTCAGAAAGTGATATGCTATCCAAGTTAAGTAGTCTAAGCCAACGACACTGAGAGTCCCGAAATGCTAATTTTTCATTACCTTTCTGGAAATACAGTGCTATTTCCTATTTTACGTGTCTTTTAATTTTTTTTTTTAAGGAATGACCTTTAAAGGAGGAAGCATATTCTCAGGACCCACATCAGAAAATCAGTTGTCTTATCTTTTTTTCCACAGAGAAAAAAAAAAGGGTCAAAGGAGATTAACATTTAGGGAGAGCTTGCTATATAACAAATATCCTATTAGATATTTTATTTATGTTACCGAACATCAGGTTAGTTATAAAAACTGAGTGATTTAACACTTATAATACCTTTAATATTTAGTGAATTTTATAGATTATTATAAACATGGTTATTAAGATGCACAAGAACCTTATGAGCTGAACTTTTCTCTTTTTATAAAAGAAATTTATGTCATAGAAGAAAGGAGTGCTGGAACCCAGAATCGAACCTGGTTTTGACCCTAAAAACCATGTTCTTTCCATTGCAAATTTGTATCCTCCTTAATTCTCTATCTTTAAGAGAACTTAATATTTATAAAGTATCTACTATACATTACACTGAGTGCTGTGCATTCCTCATACTTTATTTTATTTAAACTTCACAACAACCCTTCAATGCGGGTGTCCTTTTTCCCTGTTCGTAGAGAACAAAGGCAATGGAGACCGTAGAGAGGCTGCCAACACCTGAGTCAGAGCCGCACAGAGCTTATGCTGCTCCTCCACTCACTCACTACTGGTCAGTTGCATCAAGAATACGTTTAAGTACTCAGAAAAAAAAATCATACTGACTTAAAAATGCGGGTTAATTATTAAAGAGCCAGAGCCCAGGCCTGATTCAGTGGCATCAAGTAGGTCTAAAATGGTATAATAAATGTGACGAGGACTTTGCAAAGGACTTATGCTCAGCCCCACTCAGCCCATAGTTTGGGGCATCACAATGTACTTTCACTGTCTAGAGCATTTTTGTTGGTTTCTGTTTAGTTTCTCACGACAAAAAAGTTGAGGACAAAGCCACGTGAGGTCCGCTCAGGCGCCTGGCATGATGGCCGGGGAGGATAGAGGAAGGCACTCCACTGCAGTAAAGCAGAGCTCTTGAGAGCCAAGGTCCTGCCCAGACGTGACTGTCCCTACATCTGGATCTTGGCAGAAATTGCCATGTCTTTTCTTTGGAAAGATGAAGGTAGCCCCTGGAATATCATTAAATTAAATGGGGACTAAATCAAGTACAAATTAGGGCACTAGATAATATGCAATCAGCTGTGAAACTCTGGAGATGTGGCAGGGTCCTCTCTAAGGAGGGGCTAGTGACAGAAGCCCCCTCAGAGGAGTTGTCTTAGCATTAAACGAGATTATTCCTGTGACCACAGAGAAGGCCTCAGTGCATAGTAGCCATGGTGAGGTGGCAATGTAGTGACAATCTTATCCTCACTGGAACCCTCAGAGTCCCTCTCACAAATGACATTTCTTTACCTCTCAGGGAGTTTCCAGGGAGGGCAAACAAGGAATCCAACTATAAAATCCTCCTTTCACAAGACACACTTACTTCTGGAAAAAGAGATGTATAGTAGCCAGGAAGGATAGAGCAAGAATTACAGCCTGCTTCTATTTTTTTTTTTTTGTTTTTGATTTCCCCAGGCAATGTAGGGGAGGGGAAGTAAGTTTTTAACAAGATTTCCATGGTAGGGCTAAGTTATCTTCCAAAGACCTTGTGCTGGCCCCTGAGAAGGGAAAGTGTGAACCGGAGGAATGATTGGAAAGATGCCTAGAAAACAGAAAGGTGGCCCAGGAGGCGGGAGCCTCCCAGGGGGCACTGATGAGCTTCAACAGGACATGGTGGGGTTGGGGTGGGGAAAGGGCCTTCACTTGAAGGGTTGGATGCTTGTGGCCCAAATGTGATCCACAAAGGGAATGCTAAAGAGACGCTGGTGACATAGAAAGCGTTGACCTCACCACAGCAAGAACACAATGAAAGCCATCCATCCCACTACAAGTGGCAGAACTCAAGCGAAGCTGGAAACTCCGCAGCGGCCTGCTGAGGCTAGTTACTAGAGCCACCAGGTTGGCATCGCATCCTGTTTTTGTCTTGTAGAATAAGGAAGCCCATTATTACTAACATGTGCTGCAAGAGTTCATTAGCAGGGAGGGTTCCCGGAGGACTGGCATAAATGATGTGATCCCATTTTTCCCAATGAATATTTATAAGCAGACCATGTTCAAGTCTACTTATTGTATCTCCCTTTTTTTTTTCTTTTATGGAAGGTTTTCAGTTTTATGTCTGAGGCTTTTTAAAGCAAGACTAATTAGGGCTTTTTTTCCCTTTCTTTTCTCCCCTCTTTATTCAGTTGTGCAATAGCAACAGCTGTTGTTTTTTGTGCCTCATTTGGCACTCAAGTAAAAACAGCAACTTTTTGTTTATAATAATAACAGATGTGAATAAAATTAAAAGCTGTCTACAACAGAGAAAGGAGGACATGCCCCGAATATATAGATTTATAGATTTGTTTTCATTCATGAGAAGGTATTGAATAAGTTTGACATTTTCCCCAAATGCATAAAACCTTGAAAGGTTTCAAGTTGCTGAGGTGAATTCAATGAAGCTCAGGCCCTGGAAGATAATGGTTTCTTTATTCAGTGTGCTGGAACTACGGGGTTTTGAAAAAAGATATTTCCATAAGGATGCTATTTCCTTTTGAGGCTACAATGGAAGCCAGGGTTAGAGAGAAAAAAACTTCAGCAAAGAAACCAGGAGATGCTGGTAGGCAGGAGAAAGCCCTCGGGGAGTTTATTAATAAACAACCACATATTACTTTGAATGGCTATAAGAAGAAACCTCTGATTTGAGAATGGAAAGGAAGAAAAGGCAAAAGATGGCTATGATGTTATACAAAAAACACAGTTAAAGAAAACAAGGAAGCAGGTCTGACAAGTAGCTGTAGAAATTAAAAAAAAACAAACCAGCAGAAGTCAGTAGAAATCAGAGCTGGGAGAGGAACAAGGCAGGAGCTATTTGCATGCAAGGCTAGAATCTGCCCAAAAGAGGAAGAGAGCTTTGCGAGGTGCACTTGGCTATCTGAGGGCATGACAGCTTTGGGGAATCTGGAGTCTGTGTTCGGAGGCAGCCTGAGACCACGCCACACATAGGACATTTCAAGACACTAAAGCGAAGAGAAAGTCAACCTGCATTCCAGACATACCTGAGGGCAGCTGCTGATGGGAAGGCATTGCTTCTTGCGACACTCCGTCTTGCCTTTCACACAGGCACAGATGGTACAATTGACAGATGACCACATCTCTCCATCCTGCAGGAGAGAGCACAGGATTCTGCCGTCAGCTGCAGGCTGACAGAAGCAGAGCCAACAAGCTGCAACTTCTCCCTGGAGGAAAGGCTTGCTTACCCCGAGTGAGGGATGCTACGGTTAGACTAAATGACTCGGAGGTGTCCATCTACACCCCAGTGGACATACGTGTTTACATGTGCATGTGTTCTCCCTCCAGGACGGAAGAAGAATTCTCATGTGCTTAACCAAGCCATGCTAATGCCTCGTTCCTCATGCACTGTTCACTTAGTCTCAACCCTAGGACACCAACACGCAGAAAATTTCATACCTGATTCATTCACATAAATCTCATTTTCCCCTGTTGATAGGACTAAAATATTTAAGCCATTTCAGGCACCAACAGTTAATTGTGATGTACAGAGGAGGCTAATTACCAGATATGTCACAGTTCTGGACCTTACAGGCCACACACAGGACCAGACATACTCCTGATGGACAAGCCATCCAAACATAGGGAGCTTGGACAGAAGACTCAAAGAGCCACGCACGTCCTGTCCCTGCCTATCTGGTACTTTCCTCTCACAAAGCAGGGCTGGGGACACATTTCCTAAACTAGACCCCTGATCGGATAGAAAGAGTTATTTGAGGAATTTTTCTGGCTCATCAGATTTATAGTTCACAATTGCCAAATACTCTGCCACACGAAGTCCCAGGATCTCTAGAGAACAGGCAGGGACGTGTGTCTGTGTGCTGCTAAAACAGTCACAGACAACAGAGCTGGGTCTGAAAGCCAAACAAGGATTCCTTCCTGGGCTCGAGGAGCTCAGTGGCAGATTTTGTTAAAAACAGATAAATAAGTTCACATCATTGATGACTTCCCCTCCTTGCCTCCCTCACTTTCTGAAGCTATTTGAAGGACTGCCTATCCTCTAGTGCCTTTCAGGAGAGAAAGCTCTAACTCTAACTCTCCATAACAGTCACCTAAGTTTTCTAAGTCCTCTGAGTACACATTTCTAGGACTCCTCGGTGTCTCTATGAATTATGTCAGGCCTCAGTCACTTAGAGGAACCTTTTTACAAGGTGACATCACACACCACATCTTCCTAAGAGTTAGTCAATTTCATCTGGGTGCTCTGGTGATACAGGGTGACTTTAGTTAAGGAGGGCATCTGAGAGGTTTGAAAGGCTGGTAAAAATATAATACACATGTGTCCCCCCCTTGTTGGGCCTGACACCTCATGTCTTCCTGTTGATTCCATCAGCACCAAGATCTCTCTATCTCACTATGCCAGTGTACTGGGAAGTCAAGCTCAGGGCAACATGCCTGCGGCACCCCCACATCTGGCTTGATTCTGAGGACCTCAATTCACATGGGCATCAAAAGGTGACACCTTCAGCTACAGAATGACTCCCTCCACCCCTGGGAGTTAGACAAAGCTAACAATCTACATTCTGAGGTTTAAATAGTCATTGCTTAGCCCCCCACTTGGGGTCCTCAGAAAATAATGTAAAACACACATATGGGGAAGATACAACCCTTTAAGTTCAGCGGAGCAGGGCTCTCTCGCCTGTCCTCAGCTACTCGCTCACCATGTACACCACGAGTATCCTCACCTGAACACCTTTTATATGGCAAATTTCTCCTTGGAAAGGTAGCTTTGTGGAAAAGCTTCTTAATAGTATCACCTATATAGATCCATCAAGATACTGACAAGGGTCATAAACTTGATGAGGGTCACGGAGCATCTCTCAGTGGATGAGGTGCTCTCAGGCATCTGGCCACCCACAAGCACAACATCCACAGGGCATCTCAGCGCAACCCAATTGCTGGCTGACCACATTTGGAAAATACAGTAATATTTTACAGGTTGAAAATGATTCAGCAGAAATATAGCCAAAGAAAAACCTTTTTCAAACAGTTGCTCTCCGTCCCTCTCTGCACTTTCTAAGTATATATAATACTTTTATATAAATAAATACATTGCATATATGCACACGCATACATGAGTAGATATAAATTATGGGATAATGCAATCTACTTTTTTTCTGGAGCTTTCCAACAATCAATCTAGTAGTCCACAAGCTCATCTCATGACATACCCGGAAAATCTTGTTGCCAAACTTGCACACTTTGATGTCTTCCAGGGGCACTCGTAGAATGCACTCTTCACAGCAGCCCTCCTCACCTTTGTCACAGCTACCAGGATGGGAGCACTTCTTCTTACATACCACAGTAGAGTCCTGAGGGCCCAAAATCAAACTAGAAATTAAAAGTAACCTTTACCTCCACCAAATATCCTGTCTGCCCTTCCTTTAACAACCCATGACTAACCATTTCAAAATATATTCTGCAGGTACCATATTTTAATTTATTGCAATAAATCTTTCACTCACTTCAAAATGTTGTTTGTTGCTCAAGTATCTGGACTAGAATGTAATGACGCTATGGAGATGAGAGCATACAATGCCCACCTCCCAGGGGTTCAGCACTTCTTACTCAAAAGACTGATGACCTTGTAGTAGCCATCACAGGGCCGGAAAGCCCAGCTCACAGTGGGCCCACCAGTTTCCTTCTTCCCACCCTGTGCCTCATTCACATCCTGCATTAGCAGTGCTCTCTTGGGTCTCCTCCAAGGCTTTATGGAGTTTAACATAAAGGCAGGATATCTTTGATCAAAGAGTTAAAATTATGTGGTTGTAATGTACCACCACAAGATGAAATTCCTTAAAGGTGCTCTGTGCTCAAGAAGGAACAATTTCAAAACTGGACCTGGGTTCTAGAGCTCTACCTCAAACTGAGTGACCTTAGACCAGGTAGGTCACTTAAAAGTTATCTACAACTTAAAGAAGCATACTTCATTTCTAAAGAAGTGCATTTCCACCGATTACTTCTCAAGTTTACTATGCATCTTAAATTTAAAGTACCTAGTACATGGAAATTATTACGTTGTAACATCAAAACTGGAAAAAATTCTTGTCCAACTACATGTCCTGATTTCTTGTTTTAAAAATATGGACATTCACTAGCTCTCAAATAATGCATACTTCACTGTAGATCTGCATGCTTTCATGATATGTACTATATGAAGACTGACAATTAAGTTCACAAACTTGCCACCATGTGCTGATGTTGGCAGCACGGTACAAACAACTTGGTAAGGTTTCATAACCTTGGCATATCAGTGTCTCACAGCTGTGTTTGTGTCAACATATGGCAGTATCTTGCTGAGTAGTGTTCACTATTGTTTCATGTTTGTGTGTGTCATCTCAAAAATGTCAAAGCTTGAATTAGAGTAACAAACAAACATTACATTTCCTGTTAAACTCAGTAAAGAGTGGAAGTGAAATGAGGAACATGTTAGTCCAAGTTTATAGGGATAATGCCAAAAAGAAAACAGCAGTGTACAAATGGATTAAATATTTTTCTGAGGAGAGAGAAAGCTTCATTAATGAAAAGTGGTCAGGGTAGCCAGTAATGAGCATTGGATTGAAAACATTGCAAAAATTAATCAAATTGTGTGTCAAAATAATGGCTAGACTCTGAGAAGCATAGTAGACCAAGCAAACGTGGATAGAAAAACAGGAAAATCTTAACTAAAAATCTTGGCATTGAGAAAGGTGTGGCTCTTACACCAGGACAGTGCACCAGCTCACACAGCACTATCTCTGAGGGAGTTTTTATCCATTAAACAAATAACTGAATTGGAACACCCTCCCTACTCACCTGATATCGCCCTCAATTACTTTCTTCTTTACCCAGAAATAGAGGAAATATTGAAAAGAAGACATTTTGATGACATTCAGGACATCAAGGGTAATACAATGACAGCTCTGGTGGCCATTCCAGAAAGAGACTTCCAAAATTGGTGGCATCAGTGCAGAGCTTCCCAAGGGCAATACTTAGAAGGTGACCATAGTGATATTCAGCAATAAGGTGTGTAGCACTTTTTCTAGGATGAGGTTGCAAACTTAATTGCCAAACCTCAAGTCAATCTCATTAGACTGCAGTGTCTAGCCCTGGGTTAAGCAATGAGAATACAGAAATGGATGAAAGTACTTCTCTCCTCAAGGGGCTCACACTGTAAGAAGGGAGATACCCATATAAAGAAATAAATTCCAATAGAATGTGATAAACAGTGTTAATAAAGGCGGACAGATAGCAAAGAAGGAAAAATTACCTAGGAAAGCCTCTCTGGACAAAGAGACATTGAGCTAGGAAGTTGTGAATGAGGACATGTTCGATGATCAAATTTAAAGATGATAACACTGCAGGTAAAGGAATCATCAAATTTCAAGGCACAAAGATCTGAAACCATACTTCATTTAGCAGATTAAACAACTGATTCTTGAACAACTTGTGTTTGAACTGCACAGGTCCACTTACACGTAGATTGTGTTCAACGAGAGTTACAACAAGTATGCCTGCCTCTCCCACCTCCTCCTCTACCTCCTCCACCTGCCACCTCAGAGATACCACCACCAAGCCCACCCCTTTCTTCTCCTCCTTATCAGGTTACTCAGCATGAAAATGACAAAGACAAAGACTTTTAGCATGACCCAGTTCCACTTAGTGAGTAGTAAATATATTTTCTCTTCCTTATAATTTTCTTAATAATAATTTTTTTTGCTAGCTTACTTTATTGCAGGAATATAGTATATGATATGTATAACATACAAAAATATGTGTTGATTGACTGTTTAAGGCATCAGTAAGGCTTCCAGTCAACAGTAGAATATTAGTAGTTAAGTTTTGGGGGACGTCAAAGTTATACATGGATTTGCAACTGTGCAGGGGAGTTGATCCCCCTAATTACTGCATCATGCCAGGGACAACTGCATTAAACAGTTCCCTGCATCTGCCATGGAAATCATAAGGTACATTGGATAGGAATGCTAAAGAAAGAAGCTATAAGGGAAAATAATACTGATTACCCCAAATGATTGCAGCTTGATTTCTCAAAGCTCATGAATTCATACTCTAATACTCTGATAAAATAACCTCTTGGAGGAAAAGTGTTCATTGCACTACTTGCTAAGCACTGGGATATACTGCCTAATCATCTCTCAAAGAATCCATGAGCCAAAGAACTCCATGTATAACTAACTCTCATTCACAAGATGCCCTTGCTTTCTGGCAGTCAAGAGAATTAGGAAAGTGATGTGTTTTTATCAAAGGTTCAGCAACCCCCAAAGGAAGCTATAATCTGTGAAATTCTTAGTGGAAAAAAAAGTAAGGACAGAGGCTAAGGCAAAAAGGAGCTGTTATATATTTAACAGAGGATAACACAACAACAGAAGGAAGGGGCCTCGGGAAAATATTTTCAAATTTAGGGATTACTGTGTTCAGTACTTCAGGGAACAGACAGTTCAGCCCTGACACAGTCACCCCCTGCAATGGTGCATGCTACTTAATTAAGCATGCCTCGAGCCATCAGGAACTGCTGAACTCTAATCCTAGCTACTGACTCATACACGACACTGAAGAAAGATCCTCTCTTTCCCTCTCTAGGCCTTTAACTATTAAACAAAACAACAATAACCATCATGACCAAAATGTATTTTAAACTGGTGTCACACAGATGGGATTCATTAGCTCACTAATGAATAACATAAAGTCCTCCATGATAAGAGCTTCTTTTCTTGGTTTCAAAAATAGACCACTGCATAAGTACAGTCTATGAATGTGTGATGTGTGCCTTTTAAAATTCTAGAGCTGTAGTTAGCTGAAATTCTTCTTAGCCAGTAATTAGACTTCCGGTTGCCTTTGGAAAAAACTGAGCAATGCCTCGAGTAAGACCTGGCACAATGAACAACATATAAATACTCTCTTTCCAAACTACCAGCTTTATCTTTGTGATAAGCTGCAAATCCAGGCTTTTCTTTTCTCTTGAATGTGATTAAAGCCATTTTTATCACCAGGTATGTTGAAGAATTCATCTTGGAAAATTAAGAGCCGGGAAATAAAGCCACATGCAGTTAGTTGTCTGATTTTGGAAAATCCTCAGAAAAGCTTGTCATAGTTTGGTTTTTACCACCAGGAGCTAACTTGTGGGTCCCTAAAAGACAGTGAGTTTTACTGTGGGTCCTCTGTATGAACTTCTTTATGACCTTAAGTATAACATTACTTGTAAAATAGCATCAGTAATACCTCCCACTAAAAAATAGCACACCATCACCTTTAGCTATGTTAAAACTAAAACTCAGATTCCTACACTGTTGGACTACAGCCTTTCAGAGCCACCTTACCCTGCAGGAACAAGCTGTGCAGTTATCGTAGAGAAACGAAGATCCGTTGTCATAAACGTCACTCCGAAAGAGGCAGCTCCCAAAAGGAAGGTCAAACACTTTCCTCTGACCTACAGGGAAGAGACGGCACAGTTTAAGTAAGACAGAACCAGACATGTCCCATTGTGGTACCAGCAATCACATCACAGGACAGCTAAACATTCCCACGACACCAAGTAAGGGAAACCCCCTGCACAAAAATAGAACCTTGGGTCAGATGTGCCCAAAGGCTCTCCAGAGGTCATCCATTCAAAAAACCATTGTTACAAAGGACTTGATTCCACAACGAACTTTTAAAGTTCAACAAATCTACTATGCGTCCACTATAGTAAACCAAGATAATAAGACATAAGCCCCCTCATGAAGCTCACCGTCTAGTGGGAAGGCAAACTATAAAAGAAAGATCATTTCAAAACTATGGTATGGTAACCTCTGGAAAGAAGCCTCCTGGAAACTGTGGTGACAGAGAGTCAGCAAAGATGTTATGGAAGACGTAACACAAGAGATGCATCTTAAAGAACAAGTGAAATTATTATATCTAAAAACTGGATATTGGCAGGGAGGGTGGGCGAAGGTATGAGGAGTCAAGATATCCCAAGGGCTAGAATGAGTAAAAAGGAAAATGAATGAAATAATGAAATACTACCACTATTGGCTAAATGTCTGTGTCCCCACCACATTCCTGTGTTGAAACCTAATCGCTGATACACTGGTATCAGGAGATGAGGCCTTTAAGACAAGATTAGGAAAAAGGAGCAAAGCCCTCAGGAATTAGAATAATGCCTTTAGTTAACAAGGTCTCAGAGAGACCCCCTCATTCCTTTCACTACAGCAAGAAGAACTCACCTATGAGACAGAAAATGGAACCTCATTGGATACCAAACCTGCCAGCACCTTGATCTTAAACTTACCCACCTTTGGAACTATGAAAAATAAATTTCTATTGTTTAAAACCTATACAGTTTATGGTATTTGGTTAGAGCAACATGAACACACTAAAATTGCATTTCAGTTAAGAAATTACATAAAGAGGGATGCTAACTCAAAGTGAATGTAGAAGCAGAATGCGACTTTTCCCATTAAGTGTCCGGGCTTACATAGGCAGCACCATCTCTGTACAATTAGCCTGGTCTTCCCTGACTTGAGGATTGTATTGGCAACCACAAGGACAATCCCAAACAAACAGTATTAATTCAATTTTCTCCTTTCTTGTAGTACTTTAGTTTCTACTCCTTAAAACACATTAAAAATCTCTAAAATTTTACTTTAATTAAGGACCAAGTTAAAAAGCAAAGATCCATGTTTACTGGTCAAATCTCCATTCATACTCCTTTTTTTCTTTTGAAAAGATTAATTGCAATCTTTGTTTATCAGTAGGCCTGATGAAATGCTGAAAATACCTACAAACACATACTAATGGTAAGAGTCAAGAAAAAATGCTATCTTCTTAATAGAGTCAATCTCAAGGCCCAGATACAGTCTAGAGGCAGAACCAAATCACCAGTTTGATTCTCAACCCAGGGAGCAAATGCGTTGGTGCTCGAAAGACAACAGTGAGTTATGATTGAGTCACCTTTGGACTCCCTCGTGACCTGGAACGTGTATGATTTCTCCAGTCCTCTCGGACTTCACTCATAAAGAAAACGGCATCAACAATGCCACCTCACCATATCACCACCTCTATCCAGTGTTAATATCAAAGTACACAACCAAAAATTCTGTCATGGTAAGGCAAATTTATCATAATGACTGATAATATCCCAACTAACACAGGTATTCTTGTGTGCACACTCAGGTCCTGGGTTACTTGAAGTTCCTGAGAATTTACACAATAAATTAGAAGATTAGCTGCAAAATTTAAAAAAAAAAATCATCCTTTCCCTAAATATTCCTCTAGGGCAGTGGTTCTCAGCCTTCCTAATGCCGCGGCCCTTTAATACAGTTTCTGTGGGTCACGACCCATAGGTTGAGAACCGCTGCTCTAGGGACTCTCTCTAGGATTATCCTGAAGTGTCAGAAACCTCTGTGCAGCCTGACTCACACGGACGTGGCCCATCCCTTTATGATCACTTCTGTACAATTACACATTAGTTTTAGGACATTATAGTATAAGAAAAATCACTGAGTAGCTAATTATTTCTTTGTTTCCTCTTGGAAACAAAGATGAAGTCATTTTTCACTGCTTTAAATATTCTCTTTTTATTAATCCATCCATATTTCTGCCCTTTAAGAATTAAAAATAGCAGGCCAGGCACAGTGGCTCATGCCTGTAATCCTAGCACTCTGGGAGGCTAAGGCAGGTGAATTGCTTGAGTTGGCGAGTTCAAAGCCAGCCTGAACAAGAGCAAGACCCTGTCTTCAAAACCAGCCAGGCATTGTAATGGGAGCCTATAGTCCCAGCTACATGAGAGGCTGAGGTAAAAGGATCATTTGAGCCCCAAAGTTTGAGGTTGCTGTGAGCTATGATGCTCAAGTACTCTACTGAGGGTGACAAAGTGAGACACTGTCTCAAAAATAAATAAATAAATAAAAATAATAATTAATTAAAAATACCCGTGCCTTAGCTGATTTTTTTGCGTGCTAACCTGGTTTGCCTTTTTACCATCTTTTATCTATATGTGCCTCATGTAGTTTGCAAGTGACCTCAAATCCTTTCCAGCAAAAGGCAGTGGATAAATAAATACATAGCCACAGAGCTCTACACAGGCGCTTCCTTCTCCACCAATCAAAATACATCATCGTCCGGGCTGAGCACCACATTGCCTCCGCAGAGGCCCCTTCTCCACTCTGAAGAAATGATTCCTCCGTGTGTTTCCACAGCCTGCTGCTTTCACTACCATCATAATACTCAAATTGTCATATGGGTGCTTGGCTGGCTGGATCTATCAATCAACTGATTTTTCAATCAACCAATAAACTTTTCAACATGTTTATCCTCCTGAACAAATGTGACCAGTGGCTTAAATCATCCCTCACTAAAATGTATACTTTTCTTAAAATTATGGATACAAAGCTTTTAGCACAGAGCATGACACTTACTATATCCCCCTAATAAGTGGCAGATAAGTATTATCTTTATTTGAAGTGATATAATTTAAATCTGATACTGGGCTTTGTCACTGTGAGAGGTGTGCTGGGTGCTGCTCTGGGTACACTGATCTCTGATGGGTTCTTTATTGAAAACGAGGAAAGCAAGAAAGGAATGTTGTAATGCCAAAGGCAGAGATATATCATGTAGATAAATCCTGGTCAAGGGAAACTTTAAGAGCAAATCAGCAACCACTCAGCCAAAGATCTAATTAGACAAAGATTTCAGACTCAAGAAAGCACCTTCATGTTTGCTTTCTTCTTTTTTGTCTTTTGTGTGTGTGTGTTTCTTTTTACCCCCACAGGACATAAACTCTTACTTTCATCCCAAAGTCCTCATGGCCCAACATAAGATAAAACTTTTGAGGGAGTGGTTCAGAGACTCTGTACAACCTGATTGAACCCATGTGTACATCTTTCTGCTGGGTTTTAACCCAACCAAAAAGGTCTAATTTGGAGGAATTATAATTTTCAAGTTTCTCAAAACTTAGTGTTCCTTTTATAGTCTGTTTTATGACCACAATGAACAGAAGAACCTGCATTCAATACAATCGCCATTGCTCATGTGGGAAACTTTTGAGTTGGTAGTGGCTTCAAAGCACTAATCAAGCCTGCTTATCTTTGGGTCCAGGCCTAACTGCCACCTCCTCTGGGAGGACCTTCCCATGTAGATGGGCCATTGCTTCCACATGACATGCAATGCAATGATTTGTGCCACCTGAGCTGGCTAATTTTATCACACATTGGCAACCTGAGACGTCTAAGTGGTAATATCTTTAATCAGGAGAGTCTAAGCAATTCTCCTTCATTCTGTGTCACATTTTACTTTAAAAGTGTGCGTGTGTACATGCAGGGGGAGACAAACGTTCTTAGATGAAGTTAGCAGTAAAATTCCTCAAAGAGGAGAAGATCACCTTAGTTTAACAAAATACTTTTATTTGCCAATTTAATCTTTCTTAAAAAAAGTCTACTGAGTATAGCTGTAGTAGTTTTGAAATGAAAAAAAATAAATCAACAGGATGGTTTTAGAATTGGAGAAAGGGAACATTGAAAGGAAGGAGAGAGGATTCAAGGCAAGACCTGAGCAGGATCTGACAGGACACTGGAGCGCAAATAGAAGAGATAACCAGTGAACCGCTCCCACAGCCAAGCAACTAAGACCCTTTATGAGCAAGGGACCTTAACATTGCATTTCATCTTGTTCTCTGAGCTTCTTTGTAAAATTATCAGCCTCGTGGGCTCCAGACCTTCAGTAAAATCTGCTGCACAAGCCTGGATTCGGTGGCACCATAGCATGTGAAAAGACTGGAGAGGAGAAGTCCCTACAAGGAAAGAATGATACTTAAAAAATAATAGAAGAGAGATCAAGAGAATCAGCAGCAGTAGAAACGCTAAGACAGAGGAGATTATGGAAAATATTAGCCCCAGAAATCATTAAGAAGCTGGAATGTGAGTTAGTCAAAAAAGTCTCATGCTCCAGAGCCTCCCCATCACAGACTGTCCCCTTTCAGTTGGCAATGGACATGCTGCCCTCCTGCATCACCCGGGAAGGTGAGCTAAGGGGTCATGCAGACTCATGTTGAGATGCCAAATCCGTACAACTCTTTGGTTGTGCTGCCTTCTAGGGATCCACCTTCTTCTCAGCACAATAACACTCATAATAGCACCTGCATTACATATAAGTATTGCACATCCAGTACCTGCAGTTCACAGATTCTTGAGACGGTTAAACGAGAACAAGCACATAAAGTGTTTCCCACAGTGCCTAGGATTCATTAAGTGTGCAGTAGGACAAAGCTCCTACTCTCTTTTTGTCAGATGTGACTCATTGTTTCTTTCCAAAACTTATTTTAGGACACTGCATATTTCCATATAAGTCACACTGCATATTTCCATATAAGTCACACTCATCAATATTCCTCCTGTGTTCATTTCAAATGTCTTTTATGTTCCTACCAATAGTCCTAGGCCAAATCCAAAATAGTTTCTTCAATATTCTTTTTATACAGGAGGCATTTTCTCCATGTCATCTGGTATGCTGGGTTATAGACACAAGGGACACAAGAGAAGCTCCTGTAGAGGCCTCAGGTACGAGCCAAGCCCTGTATACACCTTCTTCTCATTTAACTAGAAGGAGTGGTGTCTGTAACAAGACGGGAAATGGGACAACTCAAGAACCACAAGATAACAACGTCAATAAACACTCTCAGCAGAAACTCCTAAAAGAAATTACATTGTTCTTTAATCTGAAAATAGTCACTCACCCAAACATTTGGGGCAGCACTGTCCTGGGGGTATGTGACTAAGGTGCTTGGGACAGGAGAGAATGGGACAGACTTCTCTCACACACTGTGTCCTGCCTCCCTAAGAAAAGAGAGAGAAAAAAAAAGCACATTTAGAAAAGTAAGTGCATATAGACTGTACAACCGAGATTCCACAAACAAACCTACGGCCCTTCCCTAGAATGGGGTTCCTGGGCTGACTGCGCAGGGCCCGGAATTTCTCCCAAGCATCCTTTGATCTTCCTTAGGGGCTACACAGTCACAAGTGCACACGAAACTGCCCTGAACAAGAGGATTTCAGATAGCATCACTTTCCTGACCCTTGCTCGCCATCACCTTTCTTTGCCTTTTTCCTTTTCAGAACCAGCTTTGGAATAGTTCTAGGGCTGCCATCTGTCTCGATTTCCCTGGGATTTGAGTCTTTGAGTACCAAAACCATGAAATTTTCCTTCAAACCAGGATGAGTTGGCCACCCTGCTAGGCCACTGCCTCTCTTTCCACCCCAGTAAATCAGCATTTAATGAGACTCCTCCTCCTCTTTCAGAACCCTTCTCCTTCCCTAGGTTCTGCAGACTTCTTCCTCTAGGAAGCTTCTCTTTCTGCCAACAGTTAGAAGGTGTCGCTAGAATAGCTCCATGAGATTCTGGCTAGAAAGAGTGGCTCATCTGCTGAAAGGGATATATTGAAAGCCCACATTCAGAAGAACCATTTTGCTGAATTTACCAAGCTGACCCAGTGTGTTTTCATTAATTAATCATAAAGGTATGAGAATTGGTACTGGAAAAACTGGGAATGTCTCAGAGGCCTATGGCAGTTGTTCTGATACTCATTACTCCCCTTTCTTAACCTACAGAATGAATGGATGGATCTGGAGAGTGAGCGGTCCCCCTTTTCTCTGCTGTCAGATCTTGCTACTCTCTGGAATACAAAGATGTACCCAGTAGACTCCTAACCCTCCTAACCCTTTCCAGAAACACCTGCTTTTCCAGCCTTGTGAAATTGTAAGTGTATATTTAGAAGCAGGGGCAGAAGAAAGAAAAATGACTTTCTAGTCTATTTACATTCAACAAACTTGCAAGGATAATGGAAAAACTATTCTGGGAAGTATGCATTCCCATGAAACTTTATGAATAACTAAGGCATTTTTCTCTGTTCAGAAGTATCAGTAAATTTGGTAAATAGATCACTAGGCAAATGGAATTTCAATTTTCAATGGATCAGCTCCTTGGGGAGTTGAGCTAGAAACCAAACCAGTTGACCATCAGGTACTCCTTGTCTTGAGCACAGAATTTATATCTCAAGAGGCCTCACGAAATGAGGAACTCAGGGCACAAAGAGCCTTGGCAGCCTCCCACTCCTCATTCCTCAAGATTCCACTTGAGGAATTTCCTCACACTTCCCACACCACTCTGGGCATTCACAGCAGACATCAGCCTCAGCCATCCATCGGATCCTGCTCAGTCCCATCCTAGCATACCGCTGTCACTGTTTTCTTTCCCTGTTCTCGCTATTTTTATTATTACAGTTTATTTTTTAGTGGTGAGGATGGATGAAAAGGGGAGGGCATATTGTATGTCTTTTTAAATATTTGTTATTTTTAAGCCTCTTTAATGTTGGACTCTTCCCCAGACCAATAGAAAACATGACAAAAATACCACAAAAAGCTCTTCTGTTGTTTTTACATTATTTCCAGATCAGCAAGAATCACTAAAAATCTCCCAAGAATTCCAGGCTGTTCTGAGATTCCTCACTCAACTCTGCATAATCTTAAATTTAGGGACCTTTCATCGGACTTCGGAGGTATGTAACCTAAGTCACAGCCTGACCCTGAGGTCAGTTCCAACTTACGCACAAAATGCAAAAGTCAAATCTAGAGGAAGGACACAAAGATGCTGCCCTTAGCTTTTCATTTCAAAGAAAATCATCTGTGAGCAACTTCCTAAAATCCAAAGCCTAAGGCTACACATTTCTTCCAGCTACCAGTGTCTTGGCTTCCCTTGGGTGCACAGAGAATGAGTTCTTTTCGTGATATTCTCTGTTCTTGTTGAATCAGCATCTATTTTTCAAGCATATTTTAAAATTAAAATTTTAAGAATAATTGCATAATTGGATGGCGCCTGTAGCTCAAAGGAGTAGGGTGCCGGCCCCATATGCCGAAGGCAGTGGGTTCAAACCCAGCCCCGGCCAAAAACTGCAAAAAAATTAAAAAAAAAAAATTGCATAATTGCCAAAGAGTTAACTTGTCCAACACTCTGGAAAGCTGGCAAAGGATTATGTGTACTCCAATAATTTTCCTTACAGTAAGGTCAAAGAGCAAATTTTGCATACATAATACAACTGCTAGTTTGTGTTTCCCAAGAGTCTCTTAAAGTAACTTGAACTCCAATCTGGATTTGCTGGTTTAGTCAAGTTTTATTTTGTTTGGGTTGCAATAATAGGGCATAGCCCAAGTCCAGAGGCTGCATTCCAATTAATGCCTCCAAAGAAAGTCCAAGCCCTTCCTAGGAACACTGTTGCAGCTCACAACCTGCTACTATGATTTCAACTCAGCAGGGACTCTGGCTAGACTCTAATCTGGGGCTATGCTCTCAGTTAAAAACGTTAAAATAGCAGAAGTAAACATTTTTGTTTCTAAAACTGAACAAATTCCTACTGCAACTGCACCAACACAGGCTCTATCAGATTATCACGCTAGCTATCTCATTGGCTTCCTAGCCTCAGCTGTCCTCTAGTAATCCATCCTATAAGGTTCAGCACATCCAGGACCCCTCTCTGACAGAGTCAAATGGAGGGACTCACCCAAATAGAGCACACTAGCACAAACAGAATCAATGCACCCAAATAGAATGCCCCACCAGGAAAAAGAGGATGTGCCAACTCCTACCCTTCCAACCCTTTAAATTTCCATCCATATTAACCCATGTGCTGACTTCCTTCTCCAGCTCAGGTCACCCACACCCAGGTGGAAATAAAAGCTGATGTTGCCATATAGAACCTGGACTCTCTTTTATTTCACATTCCAGAATAATCTTCTATTTTCAGTCTTTGACCTCTCATTTTGGGCCAAACCATCCCTCCCCGAGCCATCTGAACCTCCATTGTCTTCTTTCAACCCAGCAGAAAACCCACTGTCTTCTGCCCTCCACAGTCCCTCCTCTCTCAACCTCATTCCTATCTGCAGAATTCCATTCCATCCCTCCTGCCCCCGACCTGCCTTCCACTGCACGTGGTAGAGAGAGAAAAGATGGCAGAATGGGAGAGAAAAGAAAATTCCCCCAGAGCCCTCAGACACCCCAGTAAGATCTCATAGATCTGGCCTTTGAGGAGGGCAGCACCTCTCAGAGCTCCAGTTAGTGCCCTCCGCCATTAATCAAAACCTGGCTACTTCTCAAAAATCATCTGGGCAGTCCAAAAAAGGAAAATTCCCCCAGACCATGCCTTAAATACAGTAGGCTGGGACACTGGGCAAAGCAATGCCCAAATCCAAACCTTGCCCCCCAAACCGTGCCCAGCCTGTGAAGGCCCTCACTGGAAGTCTAACTGCCCATGTCCTTCCAAGGCTCTGGTTTGCAGCCACTCCCTGACCTTCTGGGCCTAGCTGCAGAAGAGTGACGATCCCAGAAATCAGGATGCCCCCTGGACACTGTCCTGGAAAATTAAACTCTGGGTAATTTTGCTAGTGGAAGGTAAGCCCATCTCTTTTCTAATAAACAAGGGAGCAACTTTTTCCACACTGCTCTTGTAAAAGTCCTCTAAAATAAACAGAGATCTTGGTGGTGTGAATTAATGGTAATTTACTGTGCCTCAGGCTACTACCCCTCATGGTGCTGGAATCTTGACCTCCTTCGTTATTTCCTACATTAGGGCCACTAATTATGATTTTTCTCATTCTCAATTTCTGACCAGTAATTCTTCATCTCGTCTCCTGATTTATTACCAGGCAATCACCCCAAAAAAACCAACCACTCATATCCTCACCCAGTGTGGATATCAACCAGTTCAAACTGAAGACACAAGAATGTTCCTGTAAACACCATTTCCTTCCCTCTCCCATTTTCTCATTTTCCTTACAGGCATCCCACTCCACCCTTCGCCCCACAGGAAGCAGTCAAAGAGATACCACGCTATCATCCTGCCTTCTTATAATAGACTAAAAAGACTGGGATGACAAAGTCAATTGGAGGGACCTGCCCAAATAGGATGGCCCACCCAGGAAAAAGGGAATGTGCCAACCCCTACCCTTCTGACCCTTTAAATTTCCATCCACCTTAACCCACATGCTGACTTTTGTCTCCAATTCAGCTCACCCCCACCTGGGTGCGAATAAAGGCCAATGTTGCCCACATAGAACCTAGACTCCGTTTCCTTTCATTTCATGTCTAGAAATAATCTTTTACTTTTGGTCTTTGACCCCTCACTCTCTAACATCCATCCATTAATTCTATTCTTTTATCAAATATTTGTATTAGGCCCATGATACACTGGAGATACAGAAGTGAATATAATGTACAAAAACCACTCCCTTTAAGGAGATGTTACCACTGAGCATGCCCCACTCCTGCTAAGGTTGAGGGTGACTTACCCCTGAGTTCAAGATAATGTTTTACCCACTCAGACAAAAAGTTGATACAAAAAAGACTATGTGTTCACCAAAATCTGCTTCCTTTTTCTCTTCACAAAACTATACCATATTTTCCAAACTCTCCTGAAGGTAAGAATGTCTATAAGATAGAGTTCTGACAATGGGGGGTTGGGGTTGGATGGTTGGATGGAAACAATAAAACTTACAGGTCTGACCAACAGGATCTCCTCACACACAACCCTCCATGCCACTCTCACTTTTTCTCTCTGCTGGACAGATGACTAGTTAAAGGGAGTAGGCATCATAAACTTCACAAAAAAATATAAAGAGATTGGTTCCCTGGGTCACTACATGGAAGAGACTAGATCCACCAGATCCCTGCAATGAACTGTGAAATAAGCCACAAATATTGTTCAGTTATTCAAATGTATCAATTCTTTATGATAGCATTAGCCTACTTTCTCAAGACATTCCATAATTGTCTCTCTAATCTTCTATCCTCTATATCTCCAATGTATTTTATTTCCTTATGACCTCAATACATCTTAGGGCTTTTATCATTGGTATACATATGGCTCTCTCCCTCTGTCCCCTGATCATTAACCCTTATGGAAATTCTGCTCTATTCAAGGTCAATCTCAACCCTCTTTTTAACTGTGGTGTCATCCTGAGCCCTTCAGTTCCTAGTAACTTCCTCCATCTTCTTATTTCATCTTCTTTCTCATCTATACTCCCATGTTTGGGGTACATACATGTATAATTTATGGCACATACACAGAAGCTTAATCCTGGGAGATGACATTAGTTTTGCCTCAAGCTAGATTATCTTGGGGCTAGGGATCAGTCTTATGTGTCTCATGTCCTTCAGAACAGTGAGGAGCTCAACAAAAGGTCTCAGTAACAAATTAGTGAATGAAAGGAAGAGCTACCACATGTAATAAGCTCTAGAATCTGAATGAGTTTTTCAGACCACTTTAACCATAGGATAGAAATAAGCCCAAAGTTTTAGGCCACCTGCATCTACTCACCTTAGTGTCTCCTTAGGGTTTTTCACATGCTAGCCTTGTGTTTTGCACACTTTAGGTGCTAACTAAATATCCAGATTCTGCTAGATCAAAAAACAATACTCAGGCCAGGAGTAGTGGCTCATACCTGCAAGCCCATCAATTTGGAAGGGCCAGGCAAAGGCTTGTTTGAGGCCAGGATTTCAAGACCAACCTGGGTAATATAGTAAGACCTTATCTCTATAAAAAATAAAATTTAAAAAAATGAACCAGGAGTGGTGGCATGTGCCTGGAGTGCTAGCTATTTGGGAGGCTGAAGTGACAACTGCTTGAGCCCAGGAGTTTGAGGTTCTAGTGAGCCATGATTGTGCCATAACACTCCAGCTTAGACAAAAGGAAAAGACTTTCTCTCTTTAATTAAAAAAAAAATGGAAGGAAAAAAAATGGGTGAAAATCTAAGTAACAGGTACAATGAACACTATCTGGGTCACAGGCATACTTACAACCATGACTCAAACATGATAAAAGTGATCTATGTAACCAAAAATATTTGTACCCCCAGAACACTTTGAATAAAAAAAAAATACTAAACATTTTTAAAAAGCAACATTTACTTCAATATGTAAAGCTGGCAGAATTTCTACCAGCATAATACAGAAAACTTTGTGTATTTTGTTAAATGTTTAAAAATCCTTAAATGATTAAAATGTATGGGGAAAAACGACACTATTCTTACCTGGTCAACACAAAAAGGAATGCTAGGAACTTCCACAAAACTTGTGTGTTATTATTTTCACCACTTGTCTTTCCTCAGAAAGGCAAGTTTATTCTTTAGAGATGGTCATTTGTTCTAACTGCATATCCAAGTGCTTTTCTTCCTCTGAAAATAGTTGTTTTATTCAAAAGATCAGAAACTATCCCAGGCCCCTTCTCTGTCCCCTTATTTTTGTTTTAGCTGATTCAGTCAAGAATACAGCTTTGTGTCAAAGTTTACCCTAGAGCAGCAGTTTTGCTGCATAATAAAAATCTATCTTCCTGAGCACAGTGATGAGTGCAAGACAATAAAAACAACAGCCATGTGTGTGCAGGATGCTTCTGCAACCGCTGAGTACCCTCTGAGAACTGGCAGCTGGAACCCATGCCGTAGCATGTGACACGCCACTCATCCCTTGACCAGGATGCAAAGTCCAACTCCCTCACAAGAGGCTGGGAGCAGAGTACTGCATTGCTAAACAGTTACAATGAATCAGCAACACTCTCCCACCTTCTAGAGCCAATTTGTCCTTTGTCCAATTCTTTGAAAGAATGGAGTTCTCTACTGCATCTAAAATAGAGGTGGGAAGAAGGGGGAGAGAAACTAGAGGGAGAGAGGCCAGTATAAGAGAGAAATAGATCTTGAGTACAAAGGGCTTGTGTGTGTGTGATTCATAATTCTTACACCACAACAGTCAGTGGTGCAGCTGATTTGGGAGCAGAGCAACTGCTCTGAACTACAAATTGGGTCAAGAAACTTCACAAAAAGAAATGAATGTCCTTAGCCATGCCTGTCTTTGGCTTGGAACTTTATTTTGCTAAAGTTTCAGAGCAGGACACTTACCCCCAGGGGGAAAGGTCTTGGAACTTGGCTCTGTTCTTGGCCTGCACAAAACAGAAAAATCTACCAGTCGAAGCAGAAGAAGGGCAGCAGCTGAGCTGTCAGGCTGAAGGGGCAGAAGCAGGGTGGACCAGAGGAGAGAGGACACCCCCAACTGGTAGCGAGTGATGGGCCAGGTGCTGTGCTTAGATACTTTTACCACTTCAACTAAGTCTCCCAGAGGCCCTGTGGGCAAGTTGTCAGCCCTATGATAGAGATAGAGGCACTACACTTTATTGCTATTGCTCAGAAAACTTGCCACCCAACAAGTAAATGGCAGGGTTTGACATGTGAATTCAGTTCTAACATCCAACCCAAGTTATTTCCATCTAATATGGCCTCCCAAAGGCCACAGCACAACTTCTTAGCTGGAATATGAAGTATAATCAACTGGAAGGTTAGAAATTCTCTTCTTTGCACCATTTCTTATGTCTTCCCTAGTAGTTTTGGTTGCAGCCTTATATCCGCTTTTTAAACACTGGCCCTCTACCTGCCTCTCCCATTCATTTGAAAGAATTTGTTTCGAATCTACAAATAATGTTGTGTCCTTTCCATGCTTAAAAACCATGAACAGCTCCTCACAGCTTACTCAAGGTCTTCCATCTAGGCTGCAGGTCAGAATCACCCATGGAACTCTTGAAAAAAGGATATCAAGGGCTTCACTTCCAAGATTCTGCTGCAGGTCATCTGTATTTTATTAAAGCTGCAACTGTGTCCATGTCTCTGGACCCATACCCACACAACTACACACATACTTGGCTTTCTGGTGATGAGGCCGGGGCTCTGCAAACTGCCTTTCTGCTTTGCTGGCTAACTCCAAGTATGACTGTTGATAGAGGCACTAAACAAGGGCCCCTTCTGCTTGTTCCCCTGGCCTCCCATTCCTATGCATACCACCCTAGCAATGCTGTTTCTTGGGATGTTCACATGTTCTTCATGTCAGTAACTCAACCCAGTTTATAGTTTTTCAACACTTCCCTTCAAGTAAAACCAACTTTATCTTACCACCCTACTGCAGTCAGCTGGCACCCCCTTCACAGAGGTCTGAATGTCATCTAAGTTTCTAAGTTTTAATAACTCTACTCTCTTCTCATTGTTCCCTCACCCTAGGATGGTAGCTTCATCCTGTACCCTAGAATTCTGTTTTTGCCCCTTCAGTTAACTAGTTGACAATCTTATACCTAGTTACTAGTTCTTTATATTTAATTCTCTGTTCAAATAACTGATTTGTGTGTTCTGATGGGACCTGGGCTGACACATGTATCCTTGAGGAATTGCCTGTTGGAAATTCAGTGTTTAGCCTTAGGCAAAGCCAGCAGGCAGCATGGTCACTGCTCCCACAGCACACAATGCTCTATATATACACACACAGAGAGGCATGTACATATAAATACGCACATACACACATACACATATATGCCAGGTATGACAATTAAGTTCACAAACTTGCCACCATACACTTACATTGGCAAACAAACAACTCAGTAAGGTTTAAAACCTTGGTATATCAGTGTCTCACAGCTGTGTTCACATTGACATGGTGGTGGGGTCTTGCTGAATGGCATTCATTATAGTTGCATGTTTTTGTGTGCCTTTGAGAGAATGTTGGAGCTTGAATTAGAGCAATGGACACCTTGCTAAACTTGGCAAATTGGAAGTGAAATCTGGACAAGTTAGTCCAAGTTTTAGGGGATAACGCCATGAAAAAACTGCAGTGTACAAATGGATTAAACATTTTTCTGAGGACAGAAAAGATATCACTAATGAAGAGAGGTCAGGGCCGTCAGTAACAACCAGAACTGATGAAAACATTATAAAATTGGTCTAATT
The DNA here is from genome assembly GCA_963574575.1 of Galagoides demidoff. NCBI lineage: Eukaryota > Metazoa > Chordata > Mammalia > Primates > Galagidae > Galagoides > Galagoides demidoff. Next base: position 62,002 of record CAUYQV010018729.1, read on the forward strand.
TTGCATCAAAATCATCAGCTAACTGTGTGAAGTATAGCAGACCAAGCAAACACTGATAGGGGAATAGCCGGGAAAATCTTCACTAAAAATCGTGGCATAAGAAGGATGTGGCTCTTGCATCATGACAAGGCACTGTCTGTGAGGGAATTTTTCACCATTAAACAAATAACTGGATTGGAAAACTCTCCCTACTCACCTGATATGACCCTCAATGACTTTCTTATTTACCCAAAGATAATGGAAATATTGAAAAGAAGGCATTTAGATGGCATTCAGGACATCAAGTGTAATATGATGGCAGCTCTGATGGCCATTCCAGAAAAAGAGTTCCAAAATTGCTTTGAAGGGTAGACTAGGCGCTGTTGTCTGAGAAGTACTTAGAAGGTGACCGTAGTGATGTTTAGCAATGAGGTGTGAGCACTTTCTCTAGGATAAGCTCATGATCTTGTCAGACCTCATACACATACTACAGTGAGATTTAGGTGTGTATGCATACACACCACTGTAAAACAATAATTAGTACGTGTGTGAGAGAGAGAGAGAGGGAGAGAAGACTTACCCACTAGATCAGGGTTTCTCAATCTTGCCGCTATTGGAGTTTGGGGTGATTATACTGTGTTGTGGGGCTGTTCTACGTCTGTAGGTCACATAACCAAATCCTTGGCTTCTACCTGCTAGAGGCCAGTAGCTTCCTTTCTCCCTTGGTTGTGTAAATGAAAATATGTACCCAAACATTTGTCAAATAGCCCCCACTTGAGAATCAGAATATTAGACCAATGTTTCCTCAAGCCGCAGACCGTGAGCTTGCATGTTTAAAAACACTCCCAGATGAATTTGATGCTGCTGTCTGAGGCACTGGGCTTTGCAAAATGCTTCCCTAGCATAACCCCTCAGCAAGCTGGGCTTAAAGCTTATTTTTATTATTAGTTCCCACAGCAGTTTCTAACATGTGCTTCAAAACACACTCCCTGCGTGTAGGACACAGCTACAGCTCTGACCTTAACCTTTCATGTGTTAATTATATAACCCAATGGTTTGTACTTTATAATAATCTGAAATTTTAAAAAACTTCAATAATAAAAAGACAACCCAACTGAAAAAAAAACAATGTTTTTTCGAAGGATAAAGTCCATATTGCAGGTGGAGCAATTCTCACTGAGAGAAGGACCATGCTCCATTTCACTTCTCTGGTGGCTGGAGGCCACTTTCCCCAGGCTTGTGAAGGAAGAGGTCAGGGAGAAGAAGGGTGGAGGCCAGGCAGCAGTGACGCTGACAGTGTAGAATTGTGCTTCACTAAAGAGTCTGCACGGGGACCAGTGCAGGTGTACATCACAGTTTGTGAGGATCCTGGGAGGTTTCTCTCCCAAGAATCTGTACACTATGGCTCCACATAAATTTTGGTGAAATAAAACTCAACATTGATTCTACACATATTCAAGGACATGCCAACAAAGCTTGATCAAGATCTCTATTTTGTTGCATAAAAATCTACAGTAAACATAGAGAAGGGTCCACTGAGCTGACAAAAACTATGACCCTTTCAGACCCATTCAGAGAAACTATGATTTAAGGATTCTTTCTATTTTTTCCATCAATTAAGGTTGCTAATTCCAGTTGTAATATTGTTTATATTATTGTCTTTGGTTCCTATTGCTGCTGTAATAAATTACCACACCAACTCAGCAGCTTAAAACAACACTCATTTGTTGTCTTACTTTTCTGGAGGTTGGAAGTCTGGAAATCAGTTTCACTGCACTAAAACCAAGGTATCAGCAGGCTGCAGTTGTTCTGGAGGCTCTAGGGACATTTTTTCCCTGACTTTTCCAGCTTCTGGAAGCAGCGTGCCTTCCTTGGCTCAGGGCCTCCTTCCAACATCTTCAAAGCCAGCAGGGGAGCATCTTCCAGGCTCTCTCTGACGCTGGCCTCCGCTCTGTCATCACATTTCCTTCTCTGATTCTAACCCTTTTATCAGAAGTTGTGTAAGAAAACCCACACAGAGAATCCCAGATAATCTCCTCATGGCAAAATCCTCAACTTAATCATATGTTCAAAGTCTGTTATGTCATGTAAGGTCACATTCACAGGTTTCAGGAATTAGGACATGGACATCTTGGGGTCAGGGGATGCATTATTCTGCCTACAATTATTAATAAAGAATTGACATTTAATTTCTCTGTGTAGTCTCAGATGTCATATTTCAGGCTTACTGTCACTACTCCATACTAAAACAACCTTCCCTCAGTGAAAAAACCAGTGAGTGTTTCCAGTTTCTAGAAAGAAAACAACAGCCAAGAAGCTCAATTTAAACCCTGGTCATATGGTTTATGAACTGAATAAGTTCACATTCATTTCTTCCTTTTTTTTTTCCTGAAGGCTTTATACAGTTTTTTAAAATTTTGGATTAACACAAGAGTACCTATGATTAGGCTACATTGTTTGAGTTTGTAAGGTAAAGTCTGAGGTGTAGTTAAGTCCTTCCCTCAGAAGGTGTGACATATACCCATGTATAATACCTGGCAGGTGAAGAGCTATGGAGTCACCTGGCTCCTTTTAGCTCCACTCCTGCTTGAATTTAATTGTGTTTTTATCTTGTGTAGGGGTATAGTTGCTCATCTACTAGTTTCAAATTAGTATTGAGTACATGGGATGCTTGCGTTTCCATTCTTGAGATACTTTACTTAGGAGAATGTTCTCCAAATCCATCCAGATAAATACAAATGATGCAAAGTATCCATGTTTTCATGGCTGAATAATATTCCATGGTTTACATAAACCACAGTTTATTAATCCTTTCATGGGTTGATGGGCACTTAGGTTCTTTCCACACCTTTGTGATTGTGAATTGAGCTGCTATAAACATCCAACTGCAAATGTCCTTATGATAAAGTGTTTTTGTTTTTGTTTTTGATTTTTGGGTAGATACCTAGTAATGAGATTGTGGGACCAAATGGAAGATCTACTTTTAGCTCTTTGAGGATCTCCATACTTCTTTCCAAAAAGGCTGTATTGGTTTACAAACCCACCAGCAGTGTGTAAGTGTTCCTTTCTCTCCACACTTACGCTAGCATCTTTAGCTTTGGGACTTTGTGGTGTGGGCTATTCCCACTGGGGTTAGGTGATATCTCAACGTGGTTTTAATTCGCATTTCCCTGATGACTAGGGATGATGAGTATTTTTTCATGTGTTTATTATCATTTGTCTGTCTTCTCGGGAGAAGGTTCTGTTCATTAATGGGGTTGTTTGCTCTTTGCTTGTTGATTTGCTCGAGTCCTTTGTAGGTTCTGGTTATTAGCCCTTTGTCAGATTCATAACATGCAAATATCTTCTCCATTATGAAAGTTGTCTTATTTGCTTGGTTGGTTGTGTCCTTAGCTGTGCAGAAACTTTTTACCTTGATCAGGTCCCATTTATTTATTTTTCATGTTGCTGCAATTCCCACGGAATCTTCTTCATTAAATCTTCCCTAGGCTGATATTGTTTAGCGTTTTGTATGGAATCAGAAAAATAAAAGCCAAATAGTCACTGCAATTCTAAGAAATAAAAACATATCTGGAGACATGATGTTCCCAGACTTCAGGTTGTACTACAAGTCTGTAAGTCATCAAAACAACACGATATTTGGAATAAAAATAGAAGCATACATCTATGGAACAAAATAGAGAAACTAGAGATAAAACCAGACATATATCACCATCTGATCTTCAATAAGCCAAACAAACGCATGAACTGGAGAAAAGAATCCCTATTTAACAAACAGTGCTAGAAGAACTTGTTAGCCACATGTAAAAGACTGAAACTGGACTATTTCTTTTGTTCTTTCTGTGCCCATTTCTAGTTACAAGGTGAAATTCAAACCAGACACTATGATTTTTGTCATCTTAGCCGTCCTCTCCTTTTATTATCACAGACCAAGCTCAAGCACTGATGGACGCATCCAGAGTAACTTTTGGGGTGTTAATGAAGCAGGAAAAGTGTCCTTGCTGCTAACAGCCTCTTCAGGGACACTACATGAACCCTGCTGGTTAGCACTAACCCCTTAAGTTCATTTCCACTAAGCTGTAGGACTTGGCCAGTCAGGGAACCCTTGCAAGGGCTCAATGTTCTCTCATAGTCAGATAGATGACTCCCCAAAAGTTTAACTATGTTCGCCATATTCCGGAATTCGTGTAGAAAAATTTCTCAACCAGTCTGGGGAGGAGGAGGAGGAGGACTACATGGCAGGCCCTGTGAGGCCTTAGCCCACTGATAGCTTGGCTAGACAGCCAGAGGTCATCTTTTAACAGCTGCACAAGTGAACAGTCCCAGCCCAGCTATGGGGGCAGCACTGAACTTAACTTCAGGCAAAGGCATAACAAAAGATCATAATTTAATACAGTAAATATTAGATTAACAAATAAATATTGATGGGAATGTCTTTACCATTGTTGCACTAATCCCATTTTCAAAAGAGGGTTTCTGCATTGTGTGTGCGTAAGTCTCAACTTTGAAGGTAACACTTGCCCAGTCTTCCCCTTACAGCACCTCCGCTCAGCTCTTCCTTGTCACTTACCTGAATGACTGGTTTCTTTGTTTGTGTGTTTTATATTATTTTATGTTTTTGTTTAAAAAAAAATACAAAATTTTTTTTTCCTTTTGCTCAAATACAAACTTCCCCTTCAGGCAGACACATAAATCACTGATAAGACTGGGATAGCATTGGAGGCAAATTCCAACTGGTTCTGGGTTTCCACAGGTATTTTCCTCCCCTCTTTGTCTATTTGAGAAACAAGAAAATAAGACCCTCCCAAAGAGACCAAACTCTGATGAGCTCGCTGAACAGATGCCCTGGGTGCGGGTGAGAAAAAGCTCTGGGAATCCAAACGGATTTGCCAGCTCTGGTTTGTTTGGTGGCAGGTGCTGAGGGACAGCTGGAACAGAAGTGATCTGCCCCCTCCAGGTGATCTGCCTTCCCGGGCTCCAAGAGGTGGTCTTTGCTGGTAAGAGCCCTGGGGATCTGCCCCCTACCCCATCCCATGCCTCTGAGTATGGATGTTCCCTCTCTGAAACAATCAATAAATAAACAAGTAAATCCACAAAAGAACACCTTCTAATATTTCAGATTCCCAGAGACCTGGCAGACCACCCTGGTAGGATGTTTCTAAACTGCCATCCAACGGGGGGATAAAAAGAGACAGAGAGAAAGCAAAGGAAAAAAAATGAGTTCTTATACTTTTCTTGCCATTTTTATCAAAGTTCAACCTTTCATCATCATGTAAGTAGTCAAAGCTGTTACAAGCCTACTGCTGACACATCAAAGGCTCTATCTACAGGCTGGCCCACGTCCAGGGAGATGAAAATAACACTCACACCTCCTATGAGTAATGAGCCATTCCTGAAAGGAAGGAAATAACACCATTGTGCATTTTTCATGTTCCTCAGGTTGTCTACACCACAACAGCACTGGATATGCACTCAGAAGGAAGCCACATGAAAGCCTTTGGCAGGTCAAGACTGCAGAAATACTGAACTGCAAAGGCAGAAACCCAAGCAATCACCAGTGAACTGCCACTCTAAAACCTTTCTGTTGACCTTTAAATTTTGGCTACCTAAAATAGTTTATCTATACTACACGTTTTATATATTGCTTTATTTTATCTCCACGGTGTTTCATATGGATTTATCATTTACCCTAAACTAGGTTGAGAGTTACAGAGGGCTGAAACCATGCTAATATTTCTTCTGTGTATTCACAGTGCCTCGGTCCACAGTGAGACCATAGTAACATCACAAGTGTTTAGTTTTTGGTTAAACACCTACTTGGGTTGTCAAAGCTGAAAATAACTCAAACGTGTTTGTGCTCCAGTGAGGTTTCTTGAAGTATAAAAACATCTGTTGTCTTGATGTGAATTACTCTTAATGAAGATATATCTGGATACCCCTCAGAATGTTGACAAAATTATACTTAGAAGTCCTTGAGGTTTTCCTTGGTCTGTCTGAACATATTACTGAAAAATAAGATTACATTCAAACTTCATTTTAATATCTGAATAGTAATTAGCTACTCACAGTATTTTGACTTTTGTTTGCCCATTCAATGAACATTTGAGTTTCAACATGTCACCACGGTCTTCAAAAGAAAAATTCCAAAGTGTCTATTTAGTGTACACCGTTACATGCAAATTCTCAGGTGACAATTTCCTAAAACTTTAACAAAATCTAAAATGTCTTAAGTACAATGTCATGGAATTTTACCCTAAATACTCTAGCCTCCATGTTGGGATACTGTCCAGAAAGGCCAGAGGGTTCTGGCATTATTCATTTAAACTAGTGAAGTTCCTATGTATTGGTCTTGTCAACCAATTTTAAGATTATGTTTTGAGACAATGAGGCTGCAACTCAATCTTGGCAAGCTCTCCAGAGGATCCTAATCTAGGCCACACATGATCAAAGGAAAACAAGTATAGAGTTGTTAGAACCAGCCGTGAGAATCCCAGCTTGAGCCAAAGCTAGTGTTCTGACATGTCTGAGCAAGTCCAATGGTGGGGAGGTTCATCTGCTTTCTTCTCCTGAGAAAAAATCCACCCTAACAGGGGAAGAGATAGAACAACAGAATTGCCTAGTGACTGAGCCTCATAGAAGGAAAGTGTTATCACCAACATAAGTTGGCATCTGTCATTCAGATCATCCCTAGAACAGGACCACGGGTGCATGTGTTGGTACTAGGGGAGAAAGAATGCTAAAATAAAAACTTGGAAGAACTATGTCACTATAACCTTTGTTAGATATTCAGGTACAAGACCTATTGATTGGACATTTCTCTAAGTAAGTGAGTCACATAAAAACAAAAGTGGTATTGGTTCTTGCCATTTCTCTAAAGACCCCACACTGCTTTGCCATCTGAGGCTCCAAAATATTTGTTGCAATGTACAATCAAAGCTCATAGAAGTAGCAGCCAGGCCAGGGCAGGAAGTACCTCCAAAAATGGTGGCAATGCCAGAGCAAACAAAGCCAAACAGACATAGCAGAAGATGGAATCTCTTCCAGCCCAAAAAAGTGATATTGCCTCTATTTTGAGCTCTGACTTTCTTGGAAAACTGGCCATTTTCTATGGAAAATGGCCAATGCCAGCAACATTTGGCATTTGACAGTTTAGCACATATCAACAAAGTACAGCCATATTCTCTCACGAATGGCCTCATACACTGGCCAGGTAGGAAGGGAAGGTGCTTGACCTCTTGTAGAAACAATGAATTATAGTCAGTTGAGTTTCTAATGGAATAATGGATTCAGAAGCATTGTTTTGTAACCTTAGCCAGAATGTGCTACTGAAAAGCCAATGGGTATGGGCACCTCAGTGAGGCCGCAGCAGGCTGGAAAGTTTGTCTGGTCATGGGTGAGGGCTGAGTCAACAAGAGCTCCATACCTGCAGCAATGTGATTAATAACTCTAAAGATCTTTTTTAAGAAGGATGAAAAACCATAGGATTAAACAAACTAAACTGTTATTCATATTAAAATGTATGGAAATACGTTTGACCTGAGCAACACTATTTGAACTTTATTTCAGAAAGTGATACAGAAGTTCAAGACTTTTTTTTAAGGCCATAAGTAGAAGGACAGAAGTTCAAGGGCTTATCATAATTACTCTAAATGCTTCAATGAAAACCAAAGACAATCTCCTTGGTTCCTGAGAAGCTAATAGAAAACAAGTGGAAGGCCACCTCTGATTAGAAGTCAGAATGTCTCCAGTTCACTTAAAAGAGCTGTCAGGGCTTCTGTTTTTAGAGGGCTAGAGATAGAGGCTCTCTTCAAAGACCAGTATTGAAGGGGAATATCTCTGACACAAATGTCCAGGACTTGGGGAGGTAGTTCAGGAAAACCCATCATTTTATTAAACTAGGCCAATTTAAGAATGGTGGTAAGATCTTAAAAATAGGTTAAGTGAAAGTTTAGCTGAACATCTATCCCTTTTTTGACCATGAAACACAGAAAATCACTTTTTTAATTTGGCTTTGTTATTTACAAAGAGCCTTATCCATCAGCACCATGTTGGTTGCCAAGTTCAGAGAACTGATATAACTCAATGGTGGTAACCAGCTCATGGTGAGAGCTTTGCTAGTTCTGATTGCTTGAACATATTTGTGATCTGAAGAATGTCTTGCACATTCACAACTGTGTAGACTATTAATATTTTCCATGAAGTGAAGTACTTCTCTTAATTTACAGCTAGAATATGAAATGTTAATTTGTTATAAGTGGCCACCTGATAAGGTCTGCTCATAGACTCTGCGGATGAACCTCCAAAACAAAAGATCTCCATCTGCTCTCCAAAAATGCTTAAAGTGGAAAATACACTCTCATTTATATTATATATTTTCCCTAAAATGCATAGTGTGGACATTCATGTACAATAAACAATTTGTGTCTTTGTTTAGGGAAGGTGTTTCCAATGGTCTAGGACAAAGAGTATCTGAGCCTTTTAACTGGTCCAGCCTGAGTTAGCCTTGAAGTTTAATTCTTGTTTTTGCTTCCCTAAACCCTCCCAGCTTTGAACTTTGAAAACATAAGTGGCCCATTCTCTTGAGTCAATTCTGCTAGGAAAAAATGGTTGTTCTCACTACAACAGTAAAAAAAAAAAACATACCATGGTGGAGAGACTTGGGCAACCACAAGAGGATACGTGTTTAAAATCAATATTTCTCAGAGGGGCTAATGGGTTTTACTTTCCTAAGTAGAAGCATTCGTGAAACTTGGAAATGAAAGGAGCAGGGTGAACGACAAACTTGTTCATAGCAAAATATTTTAAATGATTCTATTCTCAAACATTCCCAACTCCAAAGGGTACACATATAGCCCAGTAATATAAGCAAAAAGCTACAATTCTTTGTAACAAACACAATTCTTCCATCCAGTACTTAGATGTGAGGTATTTACATCAAAATATGCTTAAAAACGCCAAATCTTCTCTATTATTAAATTTGTAGAAATAACAATATCCATGAATGTGGAAGTCATAGCGCACGCCAGATTATGCGGGATGAATCAAAAATTTGAGGGAAAATGATGACTTTAAAATGTTTATGAAATTCTAGCTCCTGATGACATGAGCACATCTATGCCTTAAACTCAGTACAAAGCAGGAAATAGTTCCAGATTCTAAGTCAAAAAGGAAAACTAGAAAGCCAAATGGTTCAAAGGAACAAACCCACGGGGTTAAGAGCTCCTTCAGACCCGAACTCCTAGCCCTTACTACTTCACACCAAAGTTACTTTTATGCTTCAATTTCTTCTCTGTAAACTGGGGACAACAATAGTATACAGTCTCATAAAGTTCATGCAAACAATAAGATGATGGAGGTTAAGTTTTTAACTCAGTGCTTGGCACATAGCCAATGCTCAATACTTGTTAGCTATTATAAATATTTACAGCCCACTTAATTTTGGATCTCAGGGAGCTCCATAAATTAATAAATGGGTAACTTTAGGTAATTTATTTAATTTGAGTGTTGGTTATTTTATCTCTAAATAATGCCATTTTCCTCACAAAACTGTCATGAAATCAGATATGCTTCAAGTGCCCAGCACAGTGCTTGACTTACAAGGATTCCTAATTAAAAATGAACCCCCAGCACCCTCACCCACCCACCCCTGTCTTCTTGTTTTGTCAGTTAAAGTATCTTTCACCAGCCAAGAGAACGGGACTGTGAACAGTACAGGGCTGTGGTGACTTTTTCTCTGAAATAGCTGGAGAACATTTGTGTTTCTCTTGGCACCAAGAACACATGGGGTAGTCTTTGGGGTGTACAGTAGTGTACACATTGCCCATGTATTTGCATAAAGTTTCAAAGCAATTTCTTGATATATGCAGTGTGACAGCCGCTGTCACAATATATTTATGTAAGTTCTACACAGATTTTATAAAATAAACTTCAAGTGTTTGTTTTCCTAAGGAGGGGTTTGTTTAGGGGCTGGTGGGGATAATCATTTCATCTCTAGGAAGTAACACATGCTGACACGCTCCCCTTACCAGTGCCACAAATAGGCTGGTGTTCCCTATTAATAAGTGAGGCAACCCTGCAGATACAGTAAGTCACTGTATTACCATTTTTAATGCTTTTTCTGGAAAAAAAAAAAAAAAGCATGAATGGATGCAGTAACCACAATCCATCTGACGTGTAAAGGGAAGGATGAAATAGATGGCTGTGACTTTTAGCACACAGAATTCCTCTAGCTAACAATGTCAGCCTGGTTGTCCATCTTTCTATATAAAAGACTTAGCCAAACTTGAAAGACAATGACAATTCCTTACCAACATATGCTGACATTCACCTCAATCTTCTTTTAGAGGTACTAGAAACTCAGATCAGCCAAACCTTTCCGTCAAAAATATCAATATAATTTCCATCAGTAATCTCCTGCACTTTCTTTTTTTTTTTTAAATGGCTGGGGCTGGGTTTGAACCTACCACCTCCAACATATGGGGCCAGCACCCTACTCCTTTGAGCCACAGGAGTCACCCAATCTCTTATACTTTCTACACTAATACTTTGTGGAACCTTGTTTCATAAGAGGTCAACAGAGGCTCCATCACACAAGACTACAAAGAAATGAGTAAGGTGGGGCTAACCAAAATTAAACAGTGTTCTTTATTGTGGGATTGTTCTCATCCTTTGATACATGTAGATAACCAATGGGGGACACATAGGATACAATGGTTTTCAAATTTATTTGACCATAGAACTCTTTTGTCATGGCACACAAACTTTTTGGTACAATATAAAAAGAAACACAATTTAGAAAAAGCTGATCAATTTCAATTCACTACAGTAGATCCATCCTAAGGATTACAGTATATAGTCCTTTCTCCTTTGGGCAAATTTCTCGGTGACAAATGTTGGTTTAGTCTATATATTGAGCAATTAACTAATTGAGCAATCAACTCTATTCCCTAAAGACCTTTTCTTCCCATCTCTAAATACAATATAAAATAATACACTCCTTTTTTATTTTTGAGACAAGAGTGTCACTCTGTCACACTGAGTAGAGTGCGGTGGTGGCATGACTTATAGCAACTGCAAATTCTTGGGCTTAATCTTCTTGCTACAGCCTCCCAAGTAGCCGGAACTATAGACATCTGCCACAATGTCTGGCTAGCTTTTCTATTTTAGTAGAAACAGGTCTCACTCTTACTCAGGGTGGTCTCGAACTCCTGAGCTCAAGAAATCCACCCACCTCAGCCTCCAGAGTGCTATAAGCATGAGCCACCATGCCTGGCAAAAACATGCTCTTTATGTTTAATCTAAGGTTATGTTTGTAGAGATTCCAAAAACCACTTTTATGGTATTTGGGAGTTTTATCATTTTTTTGGTCCTAGTTTTTGTCTGGTTGCTTATTTCTTTGAAGGATACTGTCAATACAAGCTATCTCAGGATTCCCATTCAGAATTAATCTTAGGTGGGGGGACTGTTGAACTTTCACACATTTTACTATAGAAAAAAAGGAATTCTAGGCTCTAACATAGCCCTTGTCCAATTTTATAAACACCCTACCAATGCCTGGCATTTCTGTAATATTCGTAAATAACCATAGCATAAAAACTACCTCCCACAGCCTCTGAAGACAGAGGTAGCTACAGAATCCCCAGGCATACTATGTGGGTATGTGGTTTTCCATGCCTTTAAAAGGAGTATTCTTAGGGTATGCTGAGGACTTACTCAACCATGTTTTTCTCCTGTCTTTTTTAGCTTAGCAAACTTATCCCTCAATCCCTACCTCTCTGAAGCTTTAATAAGAAGACATATTTGAAATAAATGAATCCCTTATAGAATACTCAGTAGGTGGTAATGGCAGGAAAAAAAGATCTAAGGGAAGGCTTATTTATCCCACCTTGTTCCTTTAAGGTAGAACCTCTAAGGGCTGTAAGTGAGGCTGGGGCTGGGCTAGTTTAGGGTAGGAGCTGAGTAGACAGAGTAAAACAGTAAAACAGAAGCTTTGGGATCAAGCAAGGACTCCAGCTGGGATCAGTGGCTAGGACCAGCTCCCTTCCCTGTGTCTCTCTTCCACTTGTGCCAAGGTGCTCTGAAGGGGTAGAGGTCAAATTACACAAATTTCACACCCATGCTGCTACCCTCGATACTGAAATTAAAACAGCAATATCAGCAAAACCACATGATTTTGAAAATATAAGAGATTTTTACACCAGCTTACCATTAATCTATTTTCATTCTTACTTATGACCTTCAAATTGGCTCAAGACACAAATAATTATATATTAATTATATATTTACAGTCAAGGACTATGACTGTTGTTCACTAATATATTACAGAACTACAGAAACTAGCACAGTGTCTTTTTATAATAGCCACAAGTGTTTGTTGACAGATTATAATACTATTTGGCATTCTACCTTCCCTACTTGAAATCTTACCAAGCACTTCTCATAATTTTCCATAATAACATTTTCTTGCTCACTTAATACTCCATAATACTGATGATATTCTCAATGGTGAACTCACAAACACTTTTCCAAATTCTAACTGTCCTTAGATAAGAAAGGTCCCACATACAATCATTGAGGCAAATTGCCATTCAGCCTGGCTTGTCTATCTCTCCATATAACGACATTAGCAAGACAGGAAGGACAAAGACAATTTGCCTTTGCTACACACATGCTCCTCCCTTCTGCTTCAGGTGAGGGGAACCCATGGTTGGTGCTTCCAGGAGAGCAATGTGCACACCTGGGAGTGTACAGATTGAGGGCCAGCCAAGATATCTTATGGGCACTTCTGGACAGATACATGGGAACCAGAGAACAATGGCAGAGCTGTGAAAACCAGAAAAAAAAGAGAGAAAAGATTTGCATTATATATAAACTGGAAATGGATTCCAAATCTAGGCTATCAGATGTGGAAGATAGAGCTTAAAACAAAATCCTATTAAACTCTCAAAAATCATTAAAGATTTTTTTGATGGTGTGAGTTGTATCTATCATAGATCAATGTTACTGTGTTAGAAATGTTTTAAATGTGCTTATTTAAAGATAACAAAAACCCATTACATGTTAACATAAGTTATTAATGAAAAATAAATATATTTTCCAAAACAAAAATCACTGGTACAAAGAATGGCATATTTTTACATTTTTGAAAATTTCTTTAATGTTTTACTTAATAGAAGGCATTGGATTCTCCTCATTGCTTCCTTCATTTTTTTGCAATATTCTTTAGATAAACATAAAGAAAATCAAACCTTACACAGATATGTGGTCAGAAAAAACAGGGGAATTTTAATAGCCATTTCATATAATTGAGGACCCTCTTCTTTGATACTATACATAGCACCAATATGAAACCATATCAATGAACTAATCTGAGTTATAATAAAATGTATTGCTCTATTTTTGTACTTTCAGTGGATATTTTACCCAGCATATTTTTTAATAGTCTACATTGGTCCTCTGGAAAATATTAATTTAGGCAGATCTTCCAAATGTTATTATACTTCATCATAAAATATCAAAAACAAATCGCATTTATTAATATCATGTCTTCAGTAAAGTCTTTGAGTATTAGAAAGCTGTCAAGCTCACAACAGCAAAACAAAAATGTTCCAAAATTCCAATTTTCACTTGAAATCTCAAATTTTATCACTGGTAATGAATATTGCCACTTGTTTTCCTTGAAAGGACATGTTTTGTTGTTGTTCTTGCTGTTGAGAAAATGTCTGCCAAATTTTTGAATAGCCATAATTTGTCTATGGAGTCCTTCTCTCATGTAAAAATGATTTCCATGACATTCACTGGATTTCAATATACAATAGGTTTTTTGCATACTTCTCATGTTAAAATTATGTATAATCAAGAGTAAGATTTAATAAAACTAATAACTTGTAGTTGCATCTAGGACATTCTCAAGTGACATTGTTCTTTCTTTCTGTTTTGTTAAGAGTACACATAGTGAATAATACAGTGACTCATAGTACACTTCAGTGCCATGGCCTTGATCTGTGCTAAGACTCTAGAACTTTTATTCACCAACAAACCAAGTGTAGACATGGCAAAAATGGCAAATAATATCACTGTATTATAATAAAAACAGTTTTGACCTAGTGAACCCCCTGAAACAGTCTTGGGGTCTCCCAGGAGCCCATGGACCAAACTTTGAGAAGCATTGACTTAAATGCTTGACTTTCACATTTTTGAGGTCTACCTCCATGAAGTAATTCTCACAACCATGATAAACAAACCAGAGTAAAGCAGCACATTTGGGTCAGAGAAATGAACTCTATGGTCCCAGGGAAATACTGTACATCATCACTTAAATCGGCACATTTATGCAGCAGACTGTAATGCCATATGGTCTGCGAGGCACAAAAGGGGTAATCCCCAGCCACCCACCGAGCCAGCCAGAGATGGGCAATCGAAGCCAGAAAACACCAGTTTTGTTCCAATAAAACTGTCAAGAATCCATATAAGTCATTTACACCCATATTTTCAGGTATTCCACAGGGACAAAAAAAAATAAAGCCCACTGAATGGGTAAAAAATGAACTATGAGCATAAGAGGCAAGATTGAGAAAGAACAGATGCACACATCTCCAAGTTTACACTTTTCCTCTAAAAACACATCTGTCATCAACTTCAACTAAGAAGACCACGAAAGCACTTTTATCACTAAACACACTGGCCATTTCATTGTAGCAACACTGAATTCTTGTAATTAATCTGATGGCCCTGAAAAGCCAGCTCTGCCTTCTTCAACTTGCTTCAAGCAGGGTGTCCTCATAAGACATAAGACGCACATTTTTTTAAGTAAGTCAAGACCTCCAGGGATCACACCTGCTTGATTAGAAGTCCTATCTAACAAAAGCTACGTGAGAAGTTTCTGTGTTCCCCTTATTCCAAAACCCAGGAAATCCTTACATTAAGCTGATTCACAAAGAAAAAATAACCCCATGGGGAACCTGTGATTCATAATAATAATAATAGCTGAATATCTATGTTGCTAGATGAAGTCATCCTTGAGTCAAGGATGTCATAATAATAACAATAGCTGAATATCTATGTTGCTAGTCTGAAGTCATCCAGAGTCAATACCCTGACTCTACCCGGTCCTGTCCACCCCACAGCCACAGCCCCAACCCTGTTTCCAGACTAATCAGGGCTAAAGAAAGTGGGGATCACCCAGTCTTAATCCCTCTATCCCCTTCTCAACTCCTCAGAGGGACTGGATACTGAATCACACTTCTTACTGGGCTGGGCAGTGAAGTAATGAACCAAAAGTAGAGGGTCCAGCATTGTTTCTGAAACTCTGAAAGAGTGTTTGAACTTTCATGCTAACCACTCCTCACCATTAACATCAGCTTTCAGAGCAACTCATCACCTGGCCCTGCCCTCCCACACTCCCTGGAGCTGGGCAAGCCAACTGATAAACCTCATTCCAGCCTCCAAAGAAATGTCAAAAACTAAGGGGAGTTTTTAAAATATCCTGGGAGCTCTAGCTCCAGCACTTTTCCTTCAAGGCACCAGCAACACAGAACTATACTCAGGCTCCCCTACTAGTCCACAAATCTGGTTCATACAAGGCCTGACAATTAAGTTCATGAACTCGCCACTGTGCTCTTATGTTGGCAGCCCTGTATAAACAACTCAGTAAGGTTTCATAACCTTGGTATATTAGTGTCTCGCAGTTGTGTTTGTGTGGCGGTGTCTGGCTGAGTGGCATTGTTATTGTTGTTGAGTGTTTTTGTGTGCCATCACAAGAATCTCATAACTTCAAATAGAGTACAAACACTAAATTTCTAATTAAACTTGGCAAAAGTGGAAGTGAAACCAGAATATGTTAGTCCAAGATTATAGGGATAATGCCATAAGAAAAAGGGCAGTGTATAAATGGGGAGACAAAGTGTCACTGATAGAGAGAGGTCAAAGCGAAGAGTAAGTAGCAGAATTCCTTTTAAACATTGATAGAGAAGCAGTTAGGAAAAATTTACTGAAAATCTTGGCCAAAAACTCATGGCTTTTACATCACCACATACACCAGCTCACACTGGTGACACTATCTATGAGGGAGTTTTAGCCAGTAAACAAATAACTGTCCTAGAACACCCTCCCTACTCACCTGCTATGAATTTTTTCTTAACCCAAAGATAAAGGAAATATGGAAAGGAAGATATTTCGATGACATTCAGGACATCAATGGTAATACAATGACAGCGCTGATGGCCGCTCCAGAAAAAGGGTTCCAAAAGTGCTTTGAAGTGTGGACTAAGCACTGTCATCAGTGCATGGTTTCCCCAGGGGAATGCTTCAGTGGTGACTGCAGTGATATTCAGCAATGAGGTATGTAGTGCTTTTTCTAGGTGTTCCCAAACTTCATTGTCACACCTTATAGACAAACAGGTCTGGGACTGGAAATGAGTTCAGGGTGTTAACAGAGTGCCCTCCTTTGTTCTCACCCAAATCAACTCTTGTTTTCACTCTGGGTTTCTGCCTGGGTCCCTCCTTTACCACTAACCACCTATTCTGCCTAGCATCCAGGACCTAGTACCATTGCTCTCTCCGCCCCTGAACTGCAGGCTAAAGGCAGATAGAGCTTCTTGGGGAGGATCTGACACCAGTCTTATGGGATATGTGAGCACCATGCACTCCTGACTCCTGGAAGGAGTCACCATACGCTCCTGACTCAGCCCTCTGGGATCCTCTACCTTTTCTCAGGCCCCAAGCACCAACCCTTTGCCCAAAGCTGGGCTGTGTAGGTCTTATTCCCATATGCCTGCACCTCTGTCTAGCTAAACCTCAACTTTCTGAACCTACCCTCCCTTGGCTTCTTTCCTTACAGTCCTGTCTCCCAGACACATACAAACACATATTTAAAAATTAAAGGAAGTAATTCAGAGCACCATTTAAAAAAATTATGAATCGCTCAATTAAAAGGTCAATTTAAAGTTTATGCTTTCCTTGGCAAACTGTCTTGAGGGACTATGTTTGCTATGATTAGGGAGCAGCAAACCACTTTCAAGCTTATTTATAAACAGCAATTACATAATTATATACAAACAATTTGCAAGGCGTCTACAGATTCACTTTATTTATTCATTAAGGCAGAAATCTTGAATCCTTGCTTGAAACCAATTACATCTTTATATCACCCACAACTCTGAAAATTCTGCATTACCTGACACCCAGAAAAGAATTGAGAACCTGACCCTAGGCCAGAGTTTCTCCCATTCATAGGATTTGGGGGGGAGGATGGGGGGAAGAGGGTTTCAGAACCATCTGAAATGGCCAAATCATTTCCTAAAAATGCTTACTGCATAAAAATGAGCCTACCTCATATCTCCTATATCAGACTCCAAGTGAAGAGCCTAGGGTTGTAATGAGTGTGTGCAAGTTCAGAATTTATGCTACTAGTATTGCTATCAGAATGTGAGGTCAGTAAGGAGAGGAACATGCAAAAATAATCAAGAAAGAGCAGGACATGCATATTATTGAGTATATGGAGAAAGACATCAGAGGAAACAGCTAAAAGAATTAGAATTCGTCACCTGTGGGGAAGAGGATGCAGGGCAGGGGTGGGAGGGATGAGGCACTGCTGATTTTGCTATTAACCTTTAGCACTATTTGAGTTTTTTAACCATACCCACATAACAAATTAACTAAAAAACAAAAATCCATTAAAAATAAAGACGATAAGCAGCACCTGTGGCTCAAAGGAGTAGGGCGCTGGCCCCATATGCCAGAGTGGTGGATTCAAACCCAGCCCCGGACCAAAAAAAAAAAAAAAAAAGAAAGAAAGAAAGAACGAAAGAAGAGAAAATACTCTACTATTCAGATTTTTACTTTGTCCACATGAGCGTTTTCTATCCTATTTCCATTAACCCCCGGTAGTAAGATAGCACATCTTGAAAAATAACCAAATGAATCAAGGGTGACTTCAATTTTGGTTTATTTTAACAGAAAACAAAGTATACTAACATATTATTTTAACCCTTAAATTCTTGGTAGTCTGCTTCATTAAAGGAATGAGGACATTTCACAGAAATGGGCAAAAACACTACCAAGCCCAAGTGATCACAAATGGTTTCTGAACATAACCAGGACTGCTTCAAATTTTCTGTGTGATAAGTACACAATTCCTATTAAAATGTCACAGTGTAAGGCATAATCAAGCATTCTCTGGGAAACGCCTATAATTTCCCTTTACTCAATCCCTGTCAAATTTGAATAATAGGAGTCGGAGTTCATGAGTGTAGGCCCTTCAGTGACTTAGAAATTTGGGAAGGATGTTGGAAGTTGAGAGGGATGTATTTAGGACAGCAAAGACAGGAACATGGAGAGAGGCAGAGGATGGGAGAAATGGGGGAGAGAGGCAGAGAGCTGATGGGGGTGGTTCTGTGACTGACAACCCTCAGCCCCTGGGGTGGTGGCTCTCCTCCCACAGCGAAAAAACAAAGGGACGCAACCTGATGAAAGCAGATTTATTTCCCACATCAAGGAAACAAAATCTTTGTCATCCAGGTGCCAATAGATTTCTTTCTTGCCTCGGTGAGAGTTATAATAAAAAAATATTTTACCACAAGAGTCTGAGTTGCCAAAGATGCATGGTAACTAGCCTTAGGTGACAAATTGTGACAGCTGTGGGTACTGGTGCAAACAGGCTAAACAAGTTATCTGTCTCTAAGCCATTATTTCTTTTGTATCACTTGGGAAAATCTAAAGGCTACAACATGAAGGAAATTGACTTGGATACCTCCAAAGTGATGCCACTTTCATGAGATGTTTCTTGTATAAAGTGAAGCCCAAGTTTCTTCAGGTTCTACCTTTTTCCCATGGGCCTCTCCAATAGTCATAATTCCCTTCACTGCTAATTACAAAGAACAGTGCAAACTGGCCCAAATCCCTCCACCCAGACAACATATAAACCGAAGCAGCAGGAGATAAGTTAGTTTTCTTTTGGCTGCCAAAGGGAAGCCGAGAAGGTCAATCCATCATATTCTCACCACAGAAAGCATGAGGCAACTATTGTGTCTCAGACAAACCCTGGACTACTAAAGGGAAAAGAAGGGCTTTGTCTGAGTATTTTTGCCAACATGACAAATCCATTTCTGCCTTTTCTCTTGCCTTTAAAATTATGATGTTTTGATGGCAAATTTTAAAGGAACTGGTTCACCCAGTCATAATCTTGCAAAGTACCGCCAAATCTAAAATTTTTTATTCCAGGCTTAAGAGTAGAATTTAGACGGTTGCCTGTAACACCAGGGTCCACTGTATGTCCTGTGGAGGCTTTAAAAAGACTTAAACTAAATACCAAGTTGGAGTTTTCTGACTGAAAAAACTTTTATTAAACAGAGTTCAGATTCTTCCTCAAATGTCTGTAAGTCTCAAATATTTGGAAGTCTCCATTACCATATGGGATTCAAGTTCAGCTGCCCTCAGAGGCTATGGAAATGGGGAGGCAGGTTACCCCTGCAGCTCCCCCCACTGTGAATCTCCCCAAACCCAGCACAGGATGAGGGAAGGCACAACATGGGAAATAATCCCTAGAAGGAGCCCCTCACAGAGGTTCTCCAGCAAAATGAGACAAGGTAGTAAGTTGAACTGAACGGGAATTTTATTTTCAATTTCAAGTCTCTAATGTTTTCAAAATCAAAGCAGCTTCTGGAACCCTAGTTTGGAAAGAAACCTGCAAAGACCTACCCTTTGTGAAAGAGCTCTATGAGTTTGTTCACAAGTTGGGCACCTTTCATTAAGCCAAGATGCCTCTAGAAGCCATGACTGATAAGTACTATGGATCAGAATAATTATTAAATTTTTTGACACATGTTTTCATCATGAATTCTTGTACCACCTGCTTTTCCCTGGGATCTCATCCTGGCAATCCCATGCCAGCAGCAAGGATATTCTACCACAAAGTATGTTTCCTGAAGGCGGGGGCCAGGGGCCCCTCTCTCTGTTCACTGCCACATTGCAAGCTTTTGTATAGTGTTGGGCACTCAACAAACATTCAGTGGATGGATGGATGGGTAGACAGACCAAATTCAAAGTAATGAGTACAGCTTCAACTTGGCGTTTTCTTAGGATATTCATGTCTACAGGAGTAAAGTATTAACAAGAAACCTGTTAAACATCTTTTATGTGTCTCCCACATCAATTTAAGTCAGTAGGAAATGAATGCTAGTCTGATGCCCTCAATGAAGCCTTAGAAAATGAGCACAAGTCATAATTGTCCAACAAATTCTTTGAAGATTGCTTTGGAGCCAGACTTAGAAACCAGTTCTAGTTTGGTCATTTAATTATTATGTGAGCTTAGGTGTAATTGCTTCTTCTGACAGTGGTGACATCTACCTTCACAGGTTATGAAAACCCAATAAAACATCTCACATAAACTTTCATACATAATCCCTGGCATATATAAGACCCGATAAATACTCCTTCTCCTTAGGGTCACACTTATATAAAAATTATTCATTCTATTCAGATTTGAATTCACTAAGTCAAATTGAAATCTTTTAATTGAGAGAATATCTAGAATTTTTTAAAATTCATGTTATTACACAGTAGCACAAGGCAATTGATCTCGATTAATTAATTAGTAAAGAAACCTTCATTAAAACCACGCCTTCAGTGTTGTCAATGAATTCAAGATAATCAACATCAGTGGTTAGAATTCGGTTTAAGAATTAGTCATCCTAAAATATTTTTCCAAAAGTTTCAAAAAAATTCTAAAAATCCTCTTTCATATTTCCATTAGATTTGTCCAAATAAAGAGCCATTTCTTCTACAAGCCTGTGGTTTTCTACTGCACTGATATTTGTAAAGCAACTCCTTCTCCATCAATTATGAGTATTTATAAAGCAATTTAAAACTGGAAGGGAGGCCAGTTAAACTAACCCTTTATTTACTTTCCCTCTCTCTCTTTACACATACACGCACACACACACACACACATCCTCATAACACATAGCACATGTTATATGTGTATATATACACATACACATATATATTTTAAGAAATGCATTCTTCTGAGAAAGGAATAATTAGATTTCTCTGTTTTAGAAAATTCGTATGTAAAAGGTAGAATCTCGGTAAAAGATCCATGCTTCCAAGAAAGCATTCAGATACCTGTGTTCCCTGTCCTCATTCCGTCCATGACCACCTGGTACTCTTGCCTGCTGGTACACAGCAGGTACTTCCCTAAGGAAATAATCCTGTGTAACTGGACCCAGTCATCCTGCCCCTCAAGTTCTCTTCCAGGGGAGGGGAGAGCAGGGAGGAGGACTGGTGTGCTCTCACCTGACAGGCACAACCAGCATAAGGGTATACAGTGCACCTCCATACAGTACAAATACAACTTGGACTTTACCTAACAAATGCAAACAATGTAACCTAATTGTCTGCACCCCCATAGTAATCTGAAATTTTAAAAAAAGTTCTCTTCCAGGACATCACCGTCCACCCCAATCTCTATTTCTCCGAGTATGGCCCACAGACCATATACAATGTAAACACATGGGGAGTGTGGGTGAAACATAGATTCCCACAGAGCCCTCAGAACTCCAGAATCAAAATCTCCTGGGTGGGGGCCCAGAAACCTTCATGTCAGCGAGCATCTCATGAATTCTTAAACACACTAGAATTTGAGCATTACTGTTCCGCACATGTTTACAAAGGTGACTATAATCTATGCATATGGACAGGAGACAGGTTGGAGACCCCCCAAATCCCTAACTCTAGGCAAGATCCTGCTCCTGTCCCCTGCAGCTAACTACGGACTGGGCTCTATTCCTGATGCCCAGTAGATGAGAAGAACTGTACCTGTTTGCCATTGTCTATTCCCAAGTCCACTGACGGCTGCTTTTTGCTGCTCCCCTCTCTGCCCTCAGGATAAGATCTCTTCCTCTGTCCTCCCATCACTTTATTTATCCTAAACTACTTCTAGGATGCTTCCTGTTTTCTCTGGTCCTGGCCCTTTGTACATGCGGTTCCCTCTGCCTCCCTTCCAAATTCCCCTTTCCTCTGGCACATCCACATTCACAGATTTCATCCCAGCTATTACTTCTTTTGGAAAACCTGATGGAACAGCCTCCCTCAACTACAGCCAGCAGTCCTCCTGTGCAGTGTCACCGGCACGTGCTGCTAGTCTCTGGGTCACCAATTTCTCCTGTCCAAAGCTTCATGCCACTTTACAATCCTTAACACGGCGCTCTGTAATTGCTAGTTTATTTACTTCCATCCTTCCCTACAGCTCCATGAAGCAGGCACCAGGCCTGTCCTATCCACGAGGGTAACTCACATGCAGCACAAAGACTGGCCCACAGTGGAACTTTTTGTGTATTTGCAAAACAAATAAATGAACCCATGAATGATCTTTGCTGCCTAAACTCCCTGGAGTATGACAGAGGTGCTTGGGCAGCTGTGACATCACTCCCAGGAAAAGACTAAAGTCAGCAATATCAGGCAGCTTTCCCCCAAGGCTGCGTGAGCTCATCCTCCAAAGACTGTACTGAGGTGGGAAGTACAAATGAAGCACATCAGAGGAGGGGAAAAAAGTATTTTTAGTGTGTCTTGGCTCCCAGAGGTAAAACCAGAGTGGGGGAGCTGAAGCAAGAGCTAACTTAGGGTAGTGGAGTCCTTGATCTTGCTCCTCTGACCAGAGAATGGCTCCTGGCCTGCCAACAAGTACCACTGCCTCTAAATCCCAGCTGTCCATACCATGGGATTTATGAAAGAATCAGAATCCTAGTCTCCACTCTATAGACAAGCTGTTTAGAAGCTGAAGAGAGACCGATGTTCCTTTTCAGTTTCTCCAAAGCTACGTTTTAGACACAGTGATGCAATCCTGCCTGCAACTGGATCTCCAAAACAAGATGCTTATTCCCCAAAGATCAACATCTTCCAGGGAGTAATTAAATAAGTTGTCAAGCAGGTCATCCATCTGCCGGGCTATTGCTCATCAGTGCTCTGGAAACCTGCAATTTTCTCTTCCCATCCTGAGCTCTAATGAGGAATTTACAAGAAGATGGGGGTCTCTCTGTGCTGCACCTGGAGCCGACCCCTCTCTCAATGAAGACAAACAGCATATTTCAATTCCAAGGTAAGGCAAGGAACGTGGGTTATAAAACCACATTTTTTTTCTCTCTCTCTTTTCTTTCCTTTTTACCTTTTTTAAGTTTTATTTTGTGATCTGGGAATTTGTCTTTCATCTTCCAGATTTACAGGGGAAAAGTGAGACAACTTCCAACGCAAAATTCCATTGCAACATGGTTCCTCTCCAGCCTAAAACATCTCAGGAAACATTTGTGATAAAGTCAAGGCTGAGCTGCATCAAAAGGATCAGAAACGTGAAGTATCGAGCAAGTGCAAGCCACGTTTAGGGTTGGAAATGAATCACGGGGCACAGGCAGACTCACCCTGGTGTCCAGTTTCATCTCTCCCCTTTTGCGAGGTGTGCAGAATTTGGTTAGGGCCTTCGAAGATGACAATCAGATTCATATACGGCTTTTCTAAATAAGGATCTGAGGATTATAAAACTAAGTCCACCTTCAATACCAGATATCTGCTTGCTCGTTCTAACATTGAAAGACTAGAACCACATAAAATGTCTCAAGATGTGCTAACAGTGTGCCTCCTTGATGTTTGGGGCAGTCTGGGTGGAAAGTGTCAGAGGAAGCAGGTTTCCATTTGGTTGCTAAGAGAGAAAACATTCCCTTATGTTCCCAGATCTCTTCTTTGAAGTTACCTATTCTTTCTACAGCCCATAATTAGAGCCTTCAAACCATTATGTTCTCTATTTTCTCCTAGCAAGGAAGGTGGAACAGCAAACCGGATGTGGTGTCTGACTGCAAACTCGGTGAGTACAGTTCAGGACACAGACTGCTTATGGATACCGGCGCTGACGGGATAAACAGTGGATTTTAAGCCAAACTGCCGTAATGCACCCTTGCCAGATAGTCATGCATAAAACACAACTACTGGCTCTCGTTGACAAGGATCTTTGGTGGAGGCACCCAACAAAGGAGGCTGGACTTCCCAGGAGAGAGCAACGCAGGTGCTGGTGAGGTTAAAACTTGAAAGAGTAAGTTAGACATGCAGGCTTCTATGCCAGTCAGCCCTGGCTGGTCCTCTGCTCGGTAGTTCTCCAAGCATGAACCATTTTTAAAATGCAGAGTCTCAGACTAAATGCAGATTCTGGGAATGAGGCCCAGTAATGTGTATTTAAACAAGCACTTCTGGGAATTAAAGTTTGAGAATCACTGCTTAACTCAATGGTTCCCAAATCTCATTAATCATTAGCATGACAAGACAGTATTTTAAGACTTTCTAAATCTGCATGCTCCCTCGCCTCCTGAACTAGAATCTCCCCAAGTTCAGGTTTTCAGCCTTCAACAGAGAAGGCTGCCTAAGTCACACTGTTCAACCCACACAGTAAACAAAAAAAAAAAAAACCTTGAGTGACAGGCATTCCACAGGCATGCTGACAATGTTCCAAGGCCTGTTTCTGGTTTCTGAAGAGGCTGTGCTTCAACCCAGTCTCTTGAATGTCCCCCTAATTCATTTTGCCTTTAATATGAAGTCGATTTTTGATTTAAAATCCAGTTGATTTCTGTGGTTTGTAAGAAAACAACAACATTGACTAACACCAACATTTTACATGAAACTTCTGAATGTACAATAAACTTATAGTAAGCATTAAATTACCCCATTGCTCCCACCCCCGCAAAAAAGGATTTTTTCTTGGGTTGGCAAAGGAGTTGCAAGATGAACTTAGGTGTTTTGTATGAGGGGGAAATTACTCAGATAAAACTGCAGAATTGGCAACCGCAGAGGACAGCACATTCTGAAGAACTCATCCAACACAAGGGAGGTGATAAAAAAAGCAACCCAATCACCTAAAATAAATTCAAGTCTTTGTTCCGACTCAGAGTAATTCCACCTCAGGAAATAAAAGAAATTGCAGATATGATCTTCAAGTGCAGTCAGGAATCTGAGAAAACAAGAAGAGATGAAAAGGGCCAGAGATGGGCCAAGGGTGAACACTGTCCTGACTTCAGCAAAGAAGGGAAATGTGGATTTTAGAAATTTAAGACCACTGAGTTTAATAACTTACTTTAGAAAGTGTTTAGGCGTTGCATTACACGGGAGGTTTGAACACTCAGGGAAAAAGCAAAGCGACTGTGGGCATGTATGGCAATTATTCAAGAACCGATCACAGCCCCAAACCTTCTCCGGACTGTTCCAGGAAGTTCCCAGCAATCAAAGGCTATTTGACTAGCTCTCTAATGTCATATCTGAATGAGACACGAAGGCCCTGTTCCAAATTGCTACCATACTGGCTCAGGAAAACGCGTGCTATTTTTCAGGAGTGCTGCAGAGCAGGGGGGCCTCCTCACAGACCTCTCTGTGCAAGCCCCGTTCCTCAGAGCAGAGTCTGGAAGCTCTAGATTCAGGAAATATGGCCATAGTTCAGTCCCACAACATTGATCCACCTTAAAGGGCTCCATCCTCCCCAGATGCCATTTCTGGGCAGAAATAGAAGACAGTGAAGAAAAACTAGTATTACTCTAAGTGATTTCGTGTTTCCTCTGCTCAGATGCAGAGGGACAGTGCGTTTTCCCTTCTACGAATAACCAAACCGTTCTGTTATCTGCATCTCACTAATGGAAAGTTGGAAGCCCTACCACGGGCTGCTGTGTCTGGATACACAGGTTAGTAGGCACAGGAATCATTCCTCTCTCACCTCCTCTCTTCACCTCAGTTCCTTGAGGATGAAGTTCTCATAGGCATTGATTTACTTCATTGGTAACAACATCAATCTTAATAGTTACTATGTGTATACATCTTACCACCTTACTGTGTATTAGGTACTCTTCTAAGGACTTTTAACAAATCGTTTGATTTCTGCACCCAACATTATGAAGTATTACTCTTATTGTTCTGTTTTATTGATAAGGAAACAAAGGCAGAGAGAAGTTAAGTAACTTGTCCAGGATCACACAGCAATACAGTGATGGAATCTGAATCCAAACCCAGATAATTTGGCTCCAGAATCCAGCTTTCTTAATCTGTGTCTTGTGTAACTTGTCCTGACTCCAGTATATTTGTCCCTTAACCTAGAAGAATTTCAGTCCACATTTAGGTGACTCTTCAGAATGTACCTAGTCATGCTATAGGAGCATAAAATGCAAGACCCCGTATTATAAAATCACAAGGGTATTCAATAGTCAGCCTCTCCCAGAGGAGAGGGACATCTCAAAGAATAGAAACACTACTTAGTATACACATTGCTGGTAAAAAAAAAAAAAAAGCTAAGCAAACTTGTAAGCAGCCTTTAAAAAGGAGAAAAATACTTAAAATATGCCAGTAAGCTAAAACAAATGGATCACTTGACACCTATCCCTGCTGAAGTAAGATAAGTAAAATACACAGATATTCTGTGTATTATACTGACTTCACTATGTTACTTAATGAACAATTAAATATTTACAAAAGTTTCTGGGGATTGACTTACAATCTTAATGCCCCAATATAATTTTCTCATAAAATCTTAAGCTGTCAAACCAAGAATTCTTTTACTAGAGGTGTTTTCAGGGCCTGACTCTCCCCAGATGGGGAGGAAATTCCACACTGCATGGTACTGGTCAGGCACAGTACTGTACAGTACGGCCAGGAGACTCGACAGACCAACAGGGGTGAATGTGCAGCTTTGACTAGCTGGAATTCATCACATCACAATGATGCCTTCAAGGGCCATTGAGATGGGACGTGGGGTGGCCTCACAGACATTCCCAGGGCACAGACATCTTATTTGAAGGGTATCTCTCCTCCCTTGGCCTCCTGAATGTCAATACCTTCCTACACTTTCAGGGAAGCTTCTTCTCATCTGCTGCCTTAAACAATATATGCTACTCTGCATCTTTGACCTCACTGCCCCACTGCTAAAAACACCCAGAATCTTCCAATGCCACCTCTTTTTGGCTTTCTCTCCTCTACTTGCCTTTCCTACATTCAAGAAAAGGAGAAAAACAACTTACAAAATGCCTATTTTACAAGCACTGTCATCCTCCTTTGGTTTAATTTATTGGTTATTCATTCACTTCATCAACAAGTAAGCACTAGTATTTGTCAGACGCTGCCCTGGCCTTCGGAGATGAGCAAAAACAGACAGCGCCCTGACCCTGGTGGGGTTTGTGAAGTAATCAGAGAACAGGCAATGATATACCCTCCAAAACTGTATTCCTATATTCTGTGGTGAGTGCAATGAAGGAAAGGAGATGAGCTATAGGTATAGCCTTTGAAGGATTTAAATAGAAGAAAAAATTGAGCAGATTTTCACTTTTTAAAGTTCAGTGAGTAAAAAGAAAAAGATTTCATAGTGGCTGTAATCAGCTGTAGGAATGGCCACCAATGCCTATTACAACTCGTAGGTGGGAGGTTGAAGAGAAACTTTAAAACAGAGGGATCAGGCCAACGACAACTAAACCCCACCAAGTGAACCTAACCACATAGAAATAGGTACACCAGGCATTAGGTGCCTCCTGACGGATGCTCATAACCAACTATGATGCAGTCTTCCTAGAAAACCACGTCTGTCTGATTGACCCTTAAGGAATTTAGGATTTTGGTAATGACTGCACAACACAAAACTTTCTAAAAAGTATTGGATTATATACTTGCAACAATGAATTTCATGATGTATAAACTATATTTCAAGAAAGGCATTTTTAAAAAAATACAAAATATGAAGTCTCCCTGGCTCAGCACCTGTAGCTCAAGAGGCTAAGGCACCAGCCACATATACCAGAGCTGGCAGGTTCGAATCCAGCCCAAGCCTGCCAAACAACAATGACAACTACAACCAAAAACTAGCCGGGCGTTGTAACGGGCAGCAAGAGAATCACTTCAGCCCAGGAGTTGGAGGTTGCTGTGAGCTGCGACACTACAGCACTCTACCCAGGATGACAGATTGAGGCTCTATCTCAAAAAAAAAAAAAAAAGAGGTCTCCGTATTAAAACTTAACATAATAAAATAAAAATAGTAAAGATAAGAAGACTAGTTAGGAAGCCTTTACTGGAGATCAACTGGGAGATGACAGTGGCTCAACTTAGTGTGGAAGTAGTAGAGGTGAGGGCAAATCGTTTCAAGAAATAATGATGATATAAACGCTACAGGACTTGGTGGGTGGGGGTGTGGGGAAAGGAGAAGGGGGTGCAGAGTGGAATTCTTGAGCACCTAGCTTTAAAGTGAATGGTGAGTTGTGCCACTCACTCAGACGGGGAACTTCAGAGAAGAAGGGCTGGTGGATGATGCTGGTGATTTCATCATGATACCCGAGGAACATCAAGTTTTAGGTTTGGGTTGTTTTCGGCCATGCCTGCCTATTGTTGACCCAGAGCTTCGAGGCTGAGACATCTGGGGATTCCAGAACTCTGACAACCAAAACAAAATATGGCAACAGAAAAACACTACCTTCTCAAAATATTTGAGCTAGTAAATTTTTTTAAATATCACTTAGGTAGATATATTTTCCTTCCTGGTTCTATTTGAGATTGTCTTCAAAAGAGAGTTTAACCCAATTAGATTTAATTAGATTTTTGGTTATAACTGATATCTTTGATTTCCCTTCATCAATTTTTTTCTAAACTTGCAGTTCATACTTCCTGGAGCATTTTATTTGGCTGTGATTATTGTTATGTGAGTCGTTTATTGGTATAGTTTGATGCTGATAAAATTTATTAGTATATCATTAATATTTTCTTTGGTCTTATTTTTCCTTGAGGTTTGAAATGGTATGTGCCTTCCCAACTCACATAGTACCAATCTAAGAAGGGGAATAGAAAGAAACAGTGTCTGGTTTTCTGTGTGTGAGTATGTGTGTGTGTGTGTGTGTGTGTGTGTGTGTGTGTGTGTGTGTGTCAGGTGGAAAGGACAGGAAATAGGAATTACTAAACGTGTTCTACTCTTTCCCCCAGCAGACAATTTAAACAAAAGAAAATTAAATATGTAGTAAACTGAAAATTGAGTCACTTGCCTTAACTAAGACAGACTTGCCTTGTGATTAATGCCAGCTCTTTCCAGATACCAGCATTGGGCTTTTTCCTCAATGTTCAACATTCTTGAGAGTATATTCTTTGAGGTCTGGGGGGGAGAGTTATTTTTGTGAGAAGTTATAAGAGGCTGCATTGAAGACTACCATTTAAATGAGATTTGAGCATGAAATCCCTCACAGGAAATGAAAGTCACACAGTCTCTGCTGAACTTGTAGCCTCTGCTATCATTTTAGCTTACTCAAGTTTCTTGTTCCCAGTCCTCCTTTGTAAACCTCTCAGGATAGCATTTGTATTGGAAAACTGATTTCTCTTCTTTTCCTTTTATTAAGTTTCTATGCCCCTTACCAATTTCATCCTAATAATTTGCAGATTTCATTTGGCTTCATTTCTTCCCATTGTTGCTATTTTGAGGCCCTCCCAATTGCTGCATGACATTCAACTCTGGATGCATTCTTGGGGTTTTTCCTTTCAATTAAATGCTTCCAGAAACAAAATTTCAGAAAATGGGTTCACCCTAGCTGACTCAGATCTGAAAGACTTTCCAAGAAGATTTTACAGGGAAAACATTACTGACTTAAAACCTCAAGTACTGAGTTCTGCGCTGCAATTTGAATTTAACCTTCATTTTTCATATCTCCAGCCATATAAAAATCCTAGCAAAGTATTAGATTTTTCTAAGATGGGCCTAATTCTCTGGAATGTGCTTGTTCTTCTTGTCCAAAGGAATTTCAAGGTACAGTAATCTTTTTCTTTTCTTTTTTTTTTCCCTGACTAACTGAAGGCAGCAGAGCCCTTATTTATATTCTGGTTTAAAATGTTTTCCTTTAATGGAAATTTTTATTCATCTTCCATAGAGAGTGGCATGAGGATGAGTGAGCCCAGTGGAAGATTGTGAAACTCTACATGTGCAAAATATGCTTTTTATTTCCTTCCAATGATACCTTCAGAGGCAGCCAAACAAGTTTCTAATAAATTTTTTAAAAGGTACTGCATTATTCCTTGTCCTTGGTACTCAAAAATGTGCTCGATGGATCAACAGCATAGATAACACCCCAGAATTTGTTAGGAACATAGAATCTTGGGCCTCACCCCAGACCTACTGAATCATAATCTGCATTTTACCAAGATCGTTGGATGATTAATATGCAGGTTAAAGTCTGAGAAGCACTGCGACAGATTCCTGGTGCTGCTGCTGCCACTGGTCCTGAGCCATGAACTACTCTCTTGACATGCTATAATCTAGGAAATGGAGGAAAAAAATACAGGTGCTTAGAAGGGAGCTGGTGAGACTGTTCCCCCAAAGCAGGATAAAAAGACCAGGCCATTTTGAACCCCAGAAAGTAGACAATTTGGGGAAAGGTACACAAGAATATCAATGGAAGGAAAAGAAGTTCTGGAGGGAGAGAATAATAATGAATGCCTTTCATACACATATATATGTGTGTATGTATATAATTTCTAAATTTGACAATATATACTTTTGTAGGGTATATATTTTCAACATTTTTATAAAGGAGAAAACTGAGGTTCATTGAGTTTGGGTAGCTTACTCCCAAATCAAACAAGATGTTAATACTGGGAATGCTTCAATGTTGGATTGAGTCAACTCCAAAAAATTCTCAGAAAACAGAATTGCTCTCATTTTGCTGTGTTGCTGTAATCGGAAACAGTCATGTTAACAGTGGTTAAATCACTCCCTTATTTTATAACAGGTAACCTTACTATTATAGACTCAGTGCCTACCTTTAAAAAAACATAAAATACTATTTGCCAAAAAACAAGATATATGGCCAATATAAGTTGAGGGTTTTTTTAAGCAGAACATAAACTTTAGAAAAAGAGATTCCTATTCCATTCAAGTACTCACAAATCTCTCATATTAAAAAGGCATTTTCTAAATTATTTTATTCTGAGCATCAAGCTGCTATTTAAGTAAGACCCATTAGTCTGAATACATAGCAGTTAATACTGAGAGAGGCCACCCAATGGAATCTGTAAAAAAAAAAAAAAAAGAAAGAAAGAAAGAAAATTAACAAGGATATGTTAATTATCCCTGGAGCAAAAGTTCAGATGTAATAAACACAGAACATTTGAAAGATCCCATTAAAAAGTAATATAGCATGTAAATTACCTTGTGAAACTAGAGATGAATGAAAAATATAGTATCCCTGATGTTTTATCACTGGATACTTGTCACAACATCATTGTGACCAGGAAAGACATCAGAGGAGATGACATCTGAGCTAACTCTCAATATGAATAGAAGAGGAATAGAAGGAAAAGACTGGAAACATAAGGCCCCACATGTGCTGAGTCATGGAGGTAAGAAGATATGGTATGCTTGAAGAAGCATATGGTTTATGAGATGTGTGAAGGGTGGTGGAAAAATAAAAATATTTGGAGCTTCAAGTAATCAGTTTCACCTGCTGATTCTGGGCGGGAGAAGGTAGAAGATGGGAAAAACATGGTATCATATCAGAATTACCCAGAACATCGCCTTCCTTTTGAAATTGCTTTATTTCACCAAAAATACTAGATGGTCGTGTTCCTGCTCTCCTGATCATCACAGGGCAAGCCTAGAGATATAAGCAAAGTGACACTCCCAAAGAAAAAAATGTTTGAGAAATTCTCAACTTTCTGGAAATAATAGAAAGCTTGATTACTCAGCCAAAAGAAGAGAGTTGGAAATCTCAGCCTTGAGCTTCCAGTGGCTTTTTGATCATCCCCCTATCTTCAGTCCTAGGCTGTCTCTTCTCTTCCAAAACACCAAAAAAGAATACCACTCTCACATTTATAAACTTTGTGTAGAGATGACCCCCTTCTTCAGCCAATATATTCCACTGTAGTAAGCATTATTTTTTATTATATGGATAATAATGACATTTCTTAACAGCCACATGTGTTGCTGGCATTTTGAGGTGGACGATGAGGTTAATACATGTGTCTTGTGGACAATGACCAGGGAGGCCCTTGCTAGAACCAATGGAGACTCTTCCCCCAAAGCAAGTCCTCCTTTTCTCTAACAGACCACCCTCATAACACATAGTTCAGGTAGTTTTAGAAAGGCTAGTTAATCTTCTTTTCTGGCCTGTGGGAGTTCAGAAAGAATAAAATATAATTACAGAGCATTCTAATATACAATCAAGAAAAAGAATAATAATAATAAAGGCATATTCAAAAATTCTTATTTACTATGTTAATTTTATTCCCAACGAAACAGAATTAATTGGATACTTCCCTAACAAGATATTATCTATATCAACTCTAAGCCAATCCCATGGCTGATGGAGAAACTTTGGAACATTGCCATTCAAGTTTGGAACAACTTGACAAAGGCATCCACTATCACTGGTATCATTAAACATTGTTCTCTAACATATCTTAGTTAGAGATATTACAAGAAAAGAATTAAAATATACACAAACTTATTGGCCAATGTAAAAATTATCATTATTGTCAGACAATACATAGATTTATAAGGGCAGTCCAAGCATGATCTCAAAGCATATCAACTGAATGGCATTTAGAACTAGACAGTTTATAAAGTTGATATTGGAAGAAAAACTTAGAAAATTACAAAATGATGAGTGACATAGTATTAAGATAAATCCACCAGAACAATAAGAAAAAACCTGGGAATTTTATTTTTAATCTCAGAGTGAAAAAGGACTAATAGTGACACAAGATCCAGAAGCTATTAAAGAAAACCTAGAGAGGCTAGGTGGTGGCTCAGGCCTGCAATCCCAGCACCCTGGGAGGCTGAGGCAGGTGGATTGCTTGAGCTCAAGCATTCAAGACCAGCCTGAGCCAGAGTGTCCCCCCCATCTCTGCTAGAAATAGAAAATACTAGCTTGGCCAGTTGCAGCTACTAGGAGGCTGAACAAAAAGACCACTTGAGCCCAGAAGTTTGAAGGTGCTATAATATATGACGTCACAGCACTCTACCCAGGGTGACAGAGTGAGAATCTGTCTCTTGGATGTGGGATACAACTACAAGAGGCACTCTACCTAACAAATGGACACATTGTAACCTGATTGTACCCTCACATTAACCTGAAATTTAAAAAATAAAATAAAATTAAATATATCTGCATGAAAAAATACTATGGAATAGAAATGTAACACATATCACAGGCAAATGGCCTATTTTCTTCACTTATAAAGACCTGTGGAAATCCATAAAAAAGACCAACCCCTAACAGATAAAGAAACAAAAGACCCTTCACAAAAAATTGAAATGGATATGGCAAGCATCATATTTCATCAATCTATGATTGTTCTAGCTTAATATTTTTAAAATCCAGACTAGTATTATAATCAATGTCTTCTTAATTTGATGAATTGTAGTACATAATAAGATATTAAAATGCACTCCATAGTAAGAAAAAATCAAATTAAAACTATAATAAAATAATATTTTACACCTATCAAGTTGATAGAATAAAACAATAAAATGATAGTCTATGGACAAAGTACAGTGCAACGAGCACTCTAGCACACTCTCAGTGGAGATGAAAATTGCTGCAGCCGTCATGGAGAACAGGTTTGCAATCCCCCCCCAAACAATTAAATGTGGTCTTTGATCCAATAACTCTAGTTCTAGGAACCAATCCTAAAGAAATCACGTGTATGAAATGAAATAGATAAAAATGTGTGTGTGTGTGTGTGTGTGTGTGTATTTACATCAGTGTTTATAACAGCAACATATTGGAAAAAATGTATATTTACCTTCATAAATAAATTACCCTATAAGCAAATTACCCCATATTTTTGGAATGTCATGAACGCATTTAAAATAAAGAGGCTGCTCTTAAATACATTTTTGGAACAATATCCAAGATGTACAATTAAGTGAAAAAATACACAGTACATATAATATTATCATCTGTAAGAATAATAGCTAAACAGGAATGTGTGTATGGCTGTAAATGCACTAACTATCTGTGGAAAAATACACAAAATCTTGTTAATTGTGGTCACTTGCAGAGAGAGCTAAGAGACTGATCCATAGGGATGGTTTAGAGATTACATTTTTATAATTTATCATCTTATACCTTAAAAATGTACATGTGAAATCTATTCAAAATAAATGAAATTATAATTTTCATTTTAATACAATATGCCTAAAGATTCTTTCTCCATTAAGAGCAAAGCACAGAAAAGCTTGAGAATCTTTGACCACCACAATCCCCTCATTTCATAAATGAGAATCTTCATTTATGATTAAGCAACTTGCCCAAGATCACTAAATTGTCTCAGTGTCCTCTCCAATGCTAAGGTATTTTGATTTTATCTTATTTATTTACATTACATAGAACAGTGAATTAGTTATGGGACAGAAATGTTTATTGCCATCATTCATTCCCTAAATTCTGCCATTCACTGAATGATAACCTAATCCAGGAAAAGTGTCTCAGAAAATAATATCAGAAGGGTACCCTGGCAGAGAAACACCTGAAATAAGTGAAGGAGGGACTACTTAGTCTGATGTGCTCCTCAAATCTTCTTTATTCTGGCCTGTTCTTCATTTCTGGTACAAAGAAACAATCGCATCAAATATCAACCAATTGCTTTCACATCTGTGTCAGTTTGCACTGGAGGTCAAACTATGGCCACCAAATTCATAAACTTCTCTCTAATTACATCTCACAAAGAGGAAGAGAGAAATTACAATGTACAGACATCCAAGAACCGAAGTATCACTTTTTCCCCGCTAATTCAACATTATCAGCACATCTCCACGAGTTTCCTGGTGATAAAGTGATTTCCAGTTGTCAAACTACAGGCTATTGCTAGTTAAGCATAATATCCCCGCGGCCCTTTGTAAAAAGTGCCTCCTGCTCATGGAAGCAGTAGCTTCACCCAAGAGAGAATATCACAGATTAGCAATTTTGATATCTGCAGTACTCATCAAATTTAGCTTTGGTTGCTTACATATGCTTTACTCTCTGGTTTACTCATTATTCTTCCTTTTTTCTTGGCAAATCACAGAGTTTAGAAAGGTGTTTCCTTTCCACTGAAACTTAGCCAAAAACACAAGATGATTTTAGGGATTCACTCACACACTATAAAACCTAATCCTTAGTTAAAAAGACATAAACTAAAATCTCTCTTGCAGAATTTAGAAACTCTTTATATTTTACCTATATTTTTCTAAGGCTTATAAAGTCAAATTAGCATTGTGTACATATTTTTAAACAGATAATACAATAATTACTTTAAGAAAAATATATATTTTAAACAGATAATACAATAATTACTTTAAGAAAAATATAGCCTCACAACTATAGGAACTCCAAAAACCAGCAGCCTAGCAGCCACTAGAGAAAAAGAGAAAGAAGAATGAGTTTAGGGCTCCCAAAATTCTCATCTCCATAGTACTGTTCCTATTTCACTTGTCTGGCAGCTTGTTGAGAAGCTCCACTCTCAGAACATGTGGCTATTTATCTCTGACTCAGAACTCCCTTGAATCTAATTCCAGGGTGTTTGTTAAAAACTAACAGTAGTAATTGTTTAACACTGCAGCTGCCTGAGGCAACATTACAAATTAGAGTTAACAAGAGACTGACTAAAACAAGAGTGTCCACCCTGCAGCCCCCAGGCTGAGTGCTGATTTTGTGAGGACACTTTTTGCTTAACTGTGGGGTAAGGTAACAGAAAAAGTATGCATAAACTTTTTTTTTTTAACTCATTAGCTTTCCTTGGTGTTTGTGTGTTTAATGTGTGGTCTAAGACAAATTCTAATGTGCAGTAGAGGAAAAATAAAAGTTGAATACCCCTGGACTAAAATATCTAAAAGAAAAAGCTGGGGCAGCGCCTGTGGCTCAGTGAGTACGGCACCAGCCCCATATACCAAGGGTGGTGGGTTTAAAGCCGGCCCCAGCCGAACTGCAACAAAAAATAGCCAGGCGTTGTGGCGGGTGCCTATAGTCCCAGCTACTCAGGAGGGTGAAGTAAGAGAATCGCCTAAGCCCAAGAGCTGGAGGTTGCTATGAGCTGTGATGCCATAGGACTCTACCAAGACTCTGTCTCTGAAAACAAAAAAAAAGAAAGAAAGAAAGAAAAAGCTGAAGATATCTATAGGGGGGCTTTGTAAAGCTCCTATATAATCCTGGAAACTCATAAGGTCACACAGGTGCAAGGTAGCCCTTCCCCACATGCCCAGGAAACATGCCAGAAGGCTCCAGTCTCACAGTCTGGCTGACCATGGGGCTCTGTGCAATCAGAAAGAGAATAGGGCAGCGTTGTCAACTTCCCACAGGAGTACTCGAAATATACCCACACACACAAACAGAGCCTCTCAGCAAAAGTTGAGAGACACTGTGTTTCAAGACATTAAGTGAAATTGCTATCCAATCATTAGCTGACCACTTAAATAAGCAGAGATTCAGAGGCCACATGTGACAAAAAAATAAAGACTTTACAAAATTAGTTCAAGAAAGTCACTAAACTAATAGCAACAGTAAACCCTGGAGAGGAAAAATCTGATTGTCAGAGCTGCTACATTATATAATTTTAAATGTGTCCAATTTCCAGCAAAAACAACAGCAAAACAAAAATGAGATGTACAAAAGACAAGGAAGTTTCTCTGCCTACACACAAAGGAGGCAATTAAAATCGTCCTTGAGAAAGCCCAGAGATTGGACTTATTAGACAAAGACTTTCTATCAACTATTATAAATATGTTCTAGGAATCAAAAGAAATCATGTGTAAGAAAAAGTAAAAGTATAAAAATCGTATCTCACCAAAGAGAAAATACCAATAAGGAAAAATTATTTAAAAGTGCCAAATAGAAATATTAGAATTTAAAAATAACAACTAAAAAAAAATTCTATAGGAGCTCAACAGAAAATGTGAACAGAAGAAAAAATAAGCAAACTAGAAGACAAATCAATTGACATCATTTAAGCTGAGGAATGGAGGGAAAAAGAATGAAGAAAAATGAGCCTCAGAGATGTGTGAGACACCATTAAGAGTGCCAACAGACAAATAATGGAAATCCCAGGAAGAAAAAAGAGGGAAAGGAGAAGAAAGAATATATGAAGATATAATCACCAAAGTATTCCCAAATTTGATGTAAAACATTAATCCATTCATCCAAGAAGTTCAGCAAACTCCGAACAGGATAAACTTAAAGAAATTCATTCCCAGACACATCATAGTGAAATGGTAGAAAGAGAACTTTGAAAGCAGCAAAAGTAATTCATGTTATACAAAAGATTGTCAGTAACATAAACAACTGATTTATCATCAGAAAACACTGAGACCAGAAGACATATTCAAAGCGGGAAAAGAATAATAATGCAATGTGAAAATTCTACATGTAGCAAAATTGTTGGTCAAAAACAAAGGAAAAATTAAGACATTCCCAAATAAACAAAGGTTAAGATAGTTCATTGCTAGCATATTTGTCCTACAAGACACATTAAAGGGAGTCCTTTAGGCTGAAGTAAAAGGACACTAATCAAATAAAAGGTACCATTAAAGGTGTCTACATGGGTAACAATAAAGAGTACAAATGTCTCTCTTTTCTTCTACAATATTTAAATTGCATAATACAATACTACGAATCTGTGTTGATGGGCTTATATAATAAATAAAGATGTGATTTGTATGGCAACAACAATATAAAGAAAGAAAGAAATAGAGATATAATGGAGCAAAGTTTTTGTGTATTATCAAAATTAAATGGGTATAAATCTGAAATAGATTATTTTAAGTTAAGCCGTCAATTGGAATTTCCAGGACAACTACTAAAACAATACCATTCTCTTTTTGTCATATATACACACAAATTTGACATAAAACAAAAAAAAGAATTAAAATACTATAGTAGAGACTTGGCACCTGTGGCTCAAGTGGCTAAGGCGCCAGCCACATACACCTAAGGTGGTGGGTTTGAATCCAGCCTGGGCCTGCCAAAACAACAATGACGGCTACAACAAAAAATAGCCGGGTGTTGTGGAGGGCACCTGTGGTCCCAGCTACTTGGGAGGCTGAGGCAGGAGACTTGCTCAAGCCCAGGGATTAGAGGTTGCTGTGAGCTGTGATAGCTTGAGGCTCTTTCTCAAAAAAAAAAAAAGAATACTATACTAGAATCTATCTACCTAAGGAAAAATAATGTAGTAATGGAGAAACTGAGAAACAAAACTGATGAGACATAGAAAAAAAACAGCAAAATAACACATATAAATCCTATCTTATCAGAAATTGCATTGAATGTAAATGAAAAATCCATTGACAGAGTAGATTTTTTTAAAGCATGATAAAATGATGTACTATCTACAAGAAATACATTTGAGATTCAAAGACACAAATTGATTAAAGTAAAAGGATAGAAAAAGACATACAACGTAAATAATAAACAAAAGAGAGCAGCAGGGGCTATAGATATGTCAAACAAAAAATTCTTTAAAACAAAAAATTGTTACAAGAAACAAAGAAGGATATTTTATAATGATGAGAGGTGATCAGGAAGACCTAACAATTAAAAATATATGTTTACCTAAAAGAGGCCCAAAATACGTA
The DNA here is from genome assembly GCA_963574575.1 of Galagoides demidoff. Classification (NCBI taxonomy): domain Eukaryota; kingdom Metazoa; phylum Chordata; class Mammalia; order Primates; family Galagidae; genus Galagoides; species Galagoides demidoff. Next base: position 100,556 of record CAUYQV010018729.1, read on the forward strand.
AGGAAAAACTGAAAGAATTAAATAGAAAAACATATAAGTCAACAATAGTAGTTTGAGACTTCAATAGTTTGAGACTTCAATTTGAGACTTTCAATCATGGACAGAAAAATTAAGCAGAATATCAACAAGGAAATAGAAAATTTGAAAAATTCTATGAATCAATCAGACCTAACATATGTAAAAATGCTTCTCAACTTACAATGAGGTTATGTCTCAATAAACACATCATAATTTCAAAATATTATAAATTAAAAATGTGTTTAATACATCTACTAATTATAGCTTAGCCTTCCCTACATAAACCTATTCAGAACACTTACATAAGCCTACACCTGGGCAAAATCATCTCACACAAAGTGTATTTTATAATAAAGTATTGAATATCTCATGTAATTCATTGAGTACTGTCCCATAGTGAAAATGGAATGATTGTATGGGTACTTGAAGTACTGCTTCTACTAAATGTGTATCACTTTCTCACTATTATAAAATCTTAATGTCATAATAATATCATTATTAAGTTAGGGACCATCTGTACACAGAACACTACACTCTAAAACAGTAGAATACACATTCTTTTCAAATTCATGTGCAATGTTCTCCAGGATACATATTTTACTATAAAAAAAAAAACTTTTAAAAGGTCTAAATCATAAAAACATCTAATCCTCTAATCACAGTGGAATAAAATAGAAGATAAATAATAAAAGGAAATTTGGGAAATTAAAAAATATATGGAAATTAAACAATACATTCATAAAACCACTAAGTAAAAAAAGAAACATCAAGAGAAATCAGAAAATGCTTTGAGATGTATAAACTAAAATAGCATGTCAAAGCTTATGGGATGTAACCATAAGTTCTTAGAGAGAAATTTATTCCTGTAAACACTTACATTTAAAATAAAATAAGCTTCACTTAAGATAATGGTCTCCAATTCCATCCAAGATGCTGTAAAACATATTTTTTCATTCCTTTTTGTGGCTGAGTAGTACCCCCATGGAGAGTGTGTGTGTGTGATATACATCACATTTTCTTAAACCACGCATGAATTTATAGATACTTACCATGATTCCACATCTTTGTGCTTATAAATGGCGCTGCAATAAACATTCAAGTACGGGACTCTTTTTGATAAAATGACTTCTTTCTCTTTGGGTAAATACCATAGTGCTAGGTCAAATGGTAGGTTTACATTTATTTCCCTGAGTAATCTCCACCTGTTGTCCATAGAGATTATACTAATTTGCAGGCCCACCAATACAGTATAAAAGCATTCCTTTCTCTCTGCATCCATCCCAAGACCTATTGATTTTTTTTTCCCATTCAAAGCAAATTTATTTAGTAGCATCAAACTGGGAAATACAAGAACTTGTAGAATAGAGTATGAATTAAAAACATGCCAAACTTTACAAGTTTAGTGGCAGAATTTAAGCCAATTTTGAGATTTATACATCAATTCATAAGCCAAAAAGAAGCAAAAGGTAAGTGAAATACAAGAACTTTTTTTGTAAATAGCTTTAAAAAACATATTCCAATGTTACTGGAATGGTTTTGTATACATTTTCTTAAATGTACTTAATTAAGCCTTTTTTTTTCCTTTTATTAAATCATATATACATAGATCATGAACACATTTATGCATATGTGGGGCACGATGTGTTGATTTTTTTAAACAATTTGGAGTTTTGTTTTGTTTTTCAAATTCTTGGTGATAACAATGGCCATTCTGACAGAGGTAAGGAGATATCTCTTTGTGGTCATAATTTGCATTTCCCTGATGATTAGTGATGTTGAGCATTTCTTCATATGTTTATTGGCCATTTGTCCACCTTCTTTTAAAAATTTCTGTTCATATCTTTTGCCCACTTTTTAATGTCTTTTGCAGCAACTTGGATGGAATAGGAGACCATTATCCTAAATGAAGTATCTCAGGAATGAGAAAACCAACACCACAAGTACTCTCTAATAATCAATGGGCACAGGGGAGAACAAATCATAAAAGAGATAAGATGGGAGGTGAAGGGCGGGGTAACAACCTACCCCTGGGTACAGTACAATGAGCACTATTCAGGTGATGGGCACACCAAAAGCCCCAACTTAAGTGCTATAGAAGTTATCCACATAACAGAAACATTTGTAATCCATTAATATTTTGAAAGAAAGACATAAATTCATCTGCTGTATATGAAGAAAAAGAAACTCAGGGTACTGACTAGAGACTATGCATGTCACACAGCTGAATTTGTCACTAAGCTGTGACAAAGCTCCACCCTGATTTAGAGGTCATGGCTTTAACTTCCAGATGAGGAATGTGTCTCTGTCTCTTGGAAATACATTAAAACTGTAAAATTCCCAGGATGGGGGGGATGAGCAAGGGAACGATGAATGATCTAAAATCAATAACCTAACCTTCCACGTAAGAAATTAGGAAAAGACTAGCAACTACGCCCAAAGTAATCAGATGAAAGAAAATAAAGACTAGAATGAAATCAAAAGAAATAGAGAATAGATAAGCAGAATCCAGTGAAACCAAAACTTAGGTTCTTAAAAAGCACAACAAAATTGGCAAACCATTAACTACACTGAACATGAAAAAAAAGAGAGTGAATCAAATTACTAAAATCAGAAATGAAAAGTGAGGACACTACTATTAACCTTACAGAAGTAAAAAAAGATTATTATGAGAGAATAGTATGAATCGTTGTACTCCAATGAATTAGATAATCTACATGAAATGGAAAAATTCCTAGAAACACACTAACTACTGAATCTGACTTAAGAAGAAAAATATTATAGTCAGAATAGACCCATACCAAATAAAGAAATTTAATAAGGAACCAAAAAACTACCCAAGAAGAAAAGCCCAGATAGCTTTGCTGTTGAAATCTACCATATGTTTAAAGAATTCATGCAAATCCTCTACAAAGTTTTCCAAAAAATAAAAAAGAACAGGGAATTTTTTCTAACCTGTTCTGTGAAGCCAATATTTATCCTGATACAAAAACCAAAGACATCACACAGGAAGAAAACTATAGACCAAATCTTTTATGAACATAAATACAAAAACCTTCAACAAAGTACTGTTATTAATAATTTGACTCCAACAACACATAAAAAGGGTATAGCATCATTAAATGAGATTTATTCCAAAAATGCAAGGTTGGCTTAACACATGGAAATCAATATAATACACTACATTAGTAGAACAAAGGACAAAACATACATAATCATCTCAATAGATGCAGAAAATGCATTTGACAAAATCCAGCATTTATTTATGTTAAAAATACTCAACAAACTAGAAATAGAAGGGAACTTCCTCAACATAATAATGGCATCTACAAAATATTCACAGCTAACATCATACTTAATGGTGAAATAGATTATGCCCTACTGGCTGATAAGATCGCTACTCCTATTCTTTCACCAACATTCAATTTCAAAGGTATTCAAACCTTCATAAAGTTTACAAGAATAGTACAATGCAACCCACATGTTCTTCTCCTAGAATCACCAGTTTTTAGTATTTCAATACTCTTCTCTTTAACATTGTCTCTTTCTGTCTCTGGCTCTGCTGGCCAGGGGAAGGTGAGGAAGAGAAATACTTTTATTCTGAGCCATTTGGGATTCATATGTAGATATCTTGCCCCTAATTAAGAGTGTTATCTGGGAGGCTGAGGTGGGTGGATTGCCTGAGCTCACAAGTTTCAGACCAGCCTAAGAAAGAGTAAGATCCAGTCTCTACTGAAAATAGGAAAAAAAACCTAGCTGGGCATGGTGTGCACACCTAGAGTCTCTGCTACTTGGGGGTCAATCTTCAAATTTCTCTGATTGTCTATTGTCCTAAAAAGGTCTGTTATAGTATTTTGTTCAATCCAAGATCCAACCATGACTATGAATTGCATTTGCTTGTCATTCCTCTTTCATCTACTTTAACCTAGAACTGTTCCCAAAATTTCTTTTTTTGTTTGTTTTTAAGAGACAGAGTCTCACTTTATTGAACTTGGTAGAGTGCCATGGTGTGACAGCTCACAGCAACCTCCAGCTCCTGGGTTTAGGCGATTCTCTTGCCTCAGTAACTGGGACTGCAGGGGCCCGCTGCAACACTTGGCTATTTTTTTGTTGCAGTTTGGCCAGGGCCAGTTTTGAACCTGCCACCTTTGTATATAAGGCCAGGCTGGCACCCTACTGACTGAGCCACAGGTGCCACCCATTTCTTTTCTCTTTTATAACATTAAGTAAATGGGTGGATGGATGGTTGCACCTCCCATGCTAAAATATGCCAGAATCTCAAAGGCAGTAGGGCCTTAGGGTATTTGAGCCACTTAGCTCCTTTTTAAACATAATTTGATCAAGCTGTTCCTGAACCTCTTTCCCACCTTCTCTTCTCCCGTCTGGGCACTCAACACTTCATTATCATGTGATTCATAAGTTTGTTACAGAAAAGAATTACAAGTGTGCCATTTAATAGATCAGAAAAAAATGAACACAGTTATTAATCAATCTGCAGCAGCCAAATACAAAACCATTGGAGATCTTTGATCATTAGGTGTCTGCTCACCTGGAGGGTTTGATGAGGTCTCCAACTCATTTCCAACTATGGCTGCCTTTTAAATTCTTTGGATTGGAAAGAAATAAAGGGGCTATTTAAAAGAAGGAAATGGAGGGAAAGTAAAAAAAGAAAAGTCTGGAAGACAAGATGGGTCTTCTGCGGCCTTCCTGCCCCGCATTACATCTTGTCCTCACTCCCTGCTCCCAACACCCAAGTTTTGCAGAGTTCAACATCAGCCTTTCAAACTTATTTGGTCTCATTCGTTAGGATCCAGGGAAGGTCAGAAGGTGCACAGCCAAGAGCAGTGCCATCCTCTTGTCATTTAGATTATCAGCTTTGAACAGAAGGTCCCAGAAGGAAAAGTTCTTTGATTAAAAAGGAGAAACTGATCTCAGGCTAAATATCCTTTCTCTGATTGAAGTCAGAAGTTGTTGCCTTACTATGTCTTGTAATAAATGCTAACATACCATAAACCAGTAAACACAGCAAAGCCCTTTGCACATTAACCAAAATCTGAAAATATAAAAGTTATTACCTACTAAAAATAGGTTCAAGCACAAATCTTGCTTTGTTTGATTCTTTTTATAGGAAGAAGAGATCATCTTTCTCAAGGTTGAGGTTATTAGGTTTAATGCAAAACTACCTTACCAAATGTTTAAACCAGCTGCATGATCTTGACTTGGAATTAGAAGTTCTCACTCACCAAGTCGCGTGTTCTCACACACCAAGCCTGCTGTGTTCCCAGGGCACAGGCAGGAAAGGGGAGTCAAAAGGGAGACCAGCACCTACAAACTGCTATTTTGAGTTTTGACTCTAAAGCACTTTACTAAGATTTGATTTCCTCTCTGGGAGCGTGTAAGAGAATGGTACGAAGAGGTCCACTGCAAAGAAGAATGACTTAGTGTGAAATATATTCACAGTCATTGCCAATTCTGTGTTCAGGGGCTGAGAGCAGGCTGGGAAAGAGGACAGAGATGTGGAGAGCCCCCCGCTCACCTCCATACTGCAATTCACAAACTCCTGAGAGGGCCCCCCTGACATCACAGACTTCTTTCCTGCTGAGGCCTTCAAAACATTGCCTTTTTGGAAGCAAAACAAGTAAGACAAAAGAAAGTTGTTTGGCTTCTAAATTAGACTGGCCTCTCTGATGAGCAGGTCATCGCTGCGCCAGACTCCGCCGTCTGCCAGGTCTTCAGCAGCCAGGGATCACATCGCACTGTTTGGCTGCACAAAGCCGCGGTTCGCCCCACTCCCCACACAGATACAGCCAACAACAACAACCCCTCTTACCACCCAGCCTTGACCCTGTGTTCACGTTCACAGCATTCTCAGGGAGTCTGCTAAAATGGAACCAGAGACGTTTGTTTGAAGGGTTGGTGGATTTGTAAAGATAGAGGAGGTAATCCAACCTGCCCCCAGTAAATCTTCAACTTGAGAGCTCCTAAATTTTGAGAATTCCTAAGTATCTACTTCCAAAGAAGGAAAAGCATTCAAGAACTCATGAATTTGAATCTGCTCTGACACTCTAACAAGTCACCATTTAAAAGTTAGCAGTGCTAGTGTTTGAGGGCATTGACCAGACTCCCAAAGGGGTCTGCCTGACCTGGGTGGCAGCAAAGGGTGCCTTAGAGAGCCTTCCAAGCCAGAGCAAAGCTACTGCGCAATGCGATCGTGTTTTCTAAACTAAGCAATGTAACCCCATTTATCTTGGGTAGAATGGAATTCAGAGCTTTCACAAATGTTAATACACCGTTGATAAATACTCTGAAATGTAATATTTCTATATTTTTAGAAGTACTAAATGCTTGGTGTTGTTTATTCATTCACCCAGCAAATATTTTCTGAGCACCCACTATGTGCTAAGTTCCATTTTAGGTAGTAGGGATACAGAAATGACCAAAACAACGTCCTTGACCTAATAAGAGGTTATATTCTACCAGGGCAAAGAAACAAAAGAAAGAGAAAAAAAAAAAAAGCACATCATTAGTGATAAATAAGCAATGAGAAAAACAGACAAAATGAGTTTAGTAGGGAACGTCTGATGGCAGAGGGATTTTTCTACCAAAGGAGGTTACCACATTGGTAGGATAAGTCAGGAAAGACTTCACTAAGAAGGTAGCATTCAAGCAAAGCCTTTAAGGAGATGAAAGAGTTAAACGCGTGAACACCTGGAAAGAACATTCCAGGTAGAGCATTCAAATACAAAAGGCCTGAGGTGAGAGCATAGCTGGCATTGTTCAAGGGATGGCAAGGAGCTCAGTGTATCTGGAAGAAGGTACACAAGAGGGGGGGCCTTAGAAGACAAGAGTTGGGGGAGCAGGGAGCTTGGCTTTAACTCTGAAGAAAGGAGGCCACTGGAAAATTCAAAGCAGAGGGGGACATGACCCTTAGAAAGGATCACTATGGCTGGTGATGAACTTTCAATCTTTCATTTTTATCCTGATTTCTCGACACAACATCAATATCAACCAGGCCGAGAATATCGACACAGGATGTAAGTGTGAGCACAACAGCTGCTCCTTCTTAATCCTCAGGATGGATTGCACCTGTAACGTCCAATACGGCAGCCACTACCACTTGTGCAAATGAGCACGTAAAATGTGGTTAGTTAGTCTGAAATAAAAAATGCTGTGAGAAATACCCACTGAGGTAAGGTTTTAGTGCAAAATATAAAAAGAATGCAAAATTCCCCTTAATATTTTTATAATGATCACATTTTGAAATGATCATATTTTTGGATATATTGGGTTAAGCATAGTGTTATTAAAATTAATTCACTTTTTTTTAACTCCTCTTAATGTGGCTACTAGAAAATTAAAAAGTGCATATGAGGCTCATACCACATTGCTACTGGACGGTGCAGCATTAGTGTATTACTAAAATGCCATTAGACACTTTCATCATCAAGAGCTAAATAAAGCGTAGCAGCTACTTAAGTGAAGGCAAGGAATGATTCAGACTACAAAATGCTGCCTCCCTATGAGCAAAAAAGAAAGGCACCAGCATATTTGAAGGCAAAGAGGAGGCTGGTTCACACAGCCTTCTGTGAAGGGCAACAAATCATAGCCAGAAAATAAATAAATAAATACATAAATAAATAAATAAATAAAGCCATTTGATAGGTTTCTCTTCAGAAAACCAAACCAGGAAACTCTGGATTAAATGTTTAGGTTTAATATACAAATGGACATCCTAAAGAGTGAATTCAAGCAGGAAACCATCAAAGGCCCACGGCTAATACTCATTGAGCCGTGCAGGAAAGGAAAAGTATCTAGAAGCTGGTCACCAGGCAGGGCCTGTATCAGTCCATGAAATCCTTACAACCATCTGGCGCTTCTTTTATTTTAAAAAGGGGGAGGGTGTTTGGGCCTTCAAAGCCCTACAGTTTTACTGAAATCTGCTCTTTCATTCCTGTAACGAGGAGGAAGGATGTTTCTCTTTTTCGCTTGAAATAAAGGTCTTTATGCACGAGATAGCTCCGAAGGTCCAATTTGCTACAGCAATTAGACGAGAGATTGAAGAAGAAAACATAAAGGTGCTGGGCCAAGAAACAGTTCTCCATTCTATAAAAAAGAAAGTCAGGCTTAGGCCGTAGTCACTTGCTCAAGGGGGCAGAGCTAAACCCCAGTCTGACTGGCTCCAGAGGCTGTTTCCCTCACTCCAGGGCGCAGTGGCCTCCGCAAGGCCAGATCCCACGTTTATATGGAACTCGCAAGTTGACCCCTGACTCTGTGAAGCCTCTGATCCTGGCTACCTCAACCCATGGAAAACTCAGGCCTCTTCTGTGCCACATTTGGCCGACACCTGGAAGGGGCAGCAACAAGGATTAACACAGAGGAGAAAGCAACATCCCAACATCTGCACAGGCCAACTCTGCCAAAAAGGCCGGAGGACTCTGAGAGAACCTCCAAACTCTTCCAGAAAACCATCAATCTTACACTGCCTGGTTTTATACTGACGCAGCCCTGTATCACACTGCTGGAATGCCTTTCCCACTCTGAGCTATAAATAAATGTACACTTGTATGAGAGGGACACACTGAGCCTGACCCTTTCAGCAACCCAGGAAAGACACCGGCCACACAGAGGTCTGGCCCGGCCCTCGCTACCATCCTATTTCATTGTCTCTTGCTTCGTTGTCTGTGTGGCTGGGGAGTAAGGGGGGAAGGAAAGGGTTCTCCACCTCTACGCTGGGCTTCTGCAAACAGAACCCACAAATCCACTTCACGAGTGAAGAACTTCATATGCTCCAGAATGGATGAGAAATTCCTAGATACGTGGGTCATTAGGAAAGTTTTGAGGCACACAAAAATTAAGAAACGTAAAATCCATGAGATGGAAACAAAGCCCTCCCAGCACACTGATAAGCCCAGCAAGCTGCAGGGTGAAACTTGAATGGGTGAGTGAGAAAGGACACTGTGGACTGTGTTTCTTGGAATTGAAATAATGGACCATAACACAATCTGTCTCAAAACTGTCACAGTGACCTAAGTACATTAGCAATACCAGATATGTCTTGGTATTGCAGAGAAACTTCATGAGTTAGGAGTCAAAATGCCTTCTCCTTTTCATTCTTCAATGCCCTAAGTTGTAGCATGCCCACAATCATAGGTAAAGACTTTTTTGCATCTTTGAATATAATTTAAATGTACATGACTACATTTGACAAAACTTATACATATGCATGTCAAAAAGAGTGAATTTTACAATGTATAAATTCAAAAATAAATTTTTAAAAAGTATATTTTAAAACATATCAATGACATTATTTCAAGTGATATATAAAACCAGCACATTTTACTCCATTGATTGCATTAATGTACATAGCTATGATTTAATTTTAAAAAAGTGATTTCAAAAAAAAAATAAAAATGTATCAATGACATTATTATAATTGATTTTAGCCAAAAGGCTAAGAAATATGACATTATCATATTAGAAAAAATAATTTCTATTCATTGGTATGTTCAGTCAATCAAATAACTTCATTTCCTAGGAAAATGAAGGCCTTTTCTGAGCCAGAAAGTTATAGAATTGCAGAACTAGAAAGTTTCTAATGAGCTTATTTTACTAGTGCCCAGAGACCTTAGTGGAAGGTTCCAGGTCACAGTGCTTGCCAGGACAGGACTCCAAGTGTCCTCACTCCCAGACAAGTGACCTTTTGTCCACAACAATCCCCAGCATGGGATATAGAACCCATCTTCATGCCCTCAAACCAATCAGAACAATATAGTAGCAAAAGCAAAACTCCTAAAAATATCAAAAACTTCACTGCACTTTTCCTAGTCTTTGGTCAAATAATTTTATTTAATGATAGAAGTTTAGGGTAAACACTCAATTTCATTAGAAATGAAATCTTGCTTCAATCTTTGAAAATTTCTGTGTAGGAAAGAAAAAATCCTCTTCAACAGCCTGATGTTTTCCTGGCATGTGTTCTGTTCGTTCAGTTAGCGGGCTTAGTTATTAAAGACAGCTGTGTCCATTGTTTATGAATATTATAGATGCTGAAAACATAATAACATAACCCAAAATTCTCAGGAGTCCCCTCCCTATCCTGTTCTTGAACTTGAAACTGAAAAGAAATGTATTTCTTACTAATGTCAAGAGGAGTCTCTCCTAGCATTTGCCAATCACATTCAGAAACCCCAACCAGTGGGGAAAAGATCCCTAAAGTCAAAACGGCTCTGCAGTACAATATGTGAAAAGATATTAAAAGCTTGTTTCACCAAAGGAAACCATAACAAAATTAAGATATGTGTCAGTATGAATGATGTATCAAAAGTAATTCTTTATACTCATTTTGAAATTTAAAAATAACTTTTCTATTACTTTTAGTTTTTAAGTATGATCAAAAGATACTCCTTCATAATGAGTAACTGCTTTTGTTGATGTTTCACTAAATTACAAATATACATTTAATCAGACCAAAAATGGAACAGGTACCTCCCTGCTCCCATTTAAAGAGAATGTCATTACTAGGCATCTACCCAAAAGAAAAAAATAATTTTACTATAATAATATTTGTACTCAAATGTTTATAGCAGCTCAATTCACAGTTGCAAAGATGTGAAAATAACCCAAGTGCCCATCAATCTATGAATGCATTAATAAACTGGGGTTTATGTATACCATGGAGTACTATTCAGCCATAAAAAAGATGAAGACTGCGTATTGTTTGTGTTTACCTGGAAGGATTTGGAGAGCATTCCCCTAAATAAAAGATCAGAAGAATGGAAAATCAAGCATCTCATGTACTCAATACTAAGTTGAAACTAGTAGATTAACAACTCTAGTCCCACATGAGAGAAAAACACAAATTCAAGAAGAGGGGAAGCGGGCGTTCCGTAATTTCCCACCCCAGGGGTATAGTGTACTAGTGTACGGCACACTTTCTGGTGAGGAACCCAGCTACAACTTGATTTTACCTTAGAAACACAAACAACATAAACTAATACGCACCCTTATATTAACATAAACTAAAATGTCATGAGTAAACTGTAGCCTTCCTTTCTATTCATTATGAATATTCACTTTTTTCTTTTGTTTAAATCCAGCAGTAGAGATTTAAAAAGTCCACACATAGTCTTACAGTTTAACATCTGGTATCTAACAAGGTTAATCATGATCACATGGATTCTGTTCAGTATAGAATAAAGAACAGAAAAGAGGAACAAGAGCATGAGAGCAGTAAACAGAGTCCTGTGACGCCGGGACAGATGCGTGTGACACTGGCACTACCTCCCAGTCATTTGTGCATGTCATAGTGCTCCTTACACAGAAGGTTCACCCAGCAACTAGAGGCCTGTGTCCTTTCCAAACAGCACAGTCCGCTCTGTATTTCAAGCTGGCTCTTCTAAACCACAGCTAGAGAACTTCAGTGGATTTCAAAAGGGTGATTCACTGCGTCTGACTCAGTATAGGCACAGAGATGGGCTTGGGAAGAGATGCTGGATGTGTGCAGAAGAAATACACTTCTCCTTGTGTGTTTGTGGCTCAGTATCCCCCAATCTTTGGGGAGGACTGTGGCTCCCTGGGGCCCAAGCACATGGCTACTTACACACCAAACAAGTGGTACCATTTAAAATTCCACTCTGAGGGAATGGTGGTAATTGAAGCCATTCACAGGACCACAAAAGCACTGCCACTCTCCAAATAGAACATTTGAATGACATTTAAAAGGTGCCAAAATGTGTAATCCATTCATTCAAAAGATATTTCCTCCATATCTAGTGTGTGCAAAAGTCTGGGATGGTTATTCAAGGAGAGATAGCAATGTAAATGAGTCACAGTATTTCCCTAATACCAGTTTATCACGCAGAGCTGCTGATGAGAATGGAAGACGGGCCGCTCAAGGAGACGAGAAATGCAAAGGGAGGCGGTGGGAAAGACGAGACAGAAGAGCACAGGAGGGAAAGGAGCCAGGAAGCAGAAACCAGGAGAGGTACAGCAAGGGCAGCAGACTCAGAGATACCAATTAAGAAAAAAAATCAAGTTCTCTAGGTAATCATGGAGAAAAGGACCAGAAAGTTCTAGAAACATCTTACAGTACTCTAACATCTACATTTTATTCTGTTTTGCTGACACCAGTAGGATATTTCTTTTATTTTTAATAATGGATGCTTCCTTTCTCTCTCCCCCACACCACGGACTGTTCTCAGACTCGCCACCCTGTGCACTCAGCCTGCTTCATTCTCATAGTCTTCACGTAGCCCCTCTGAAGGCGCCTCAGCAATTTCTTAAAATGCTTTAGTGTGGAGTCTCTTCCTTTACAGATTTATCATGAATCCTTCATGCAACCACCCTCATTAAAAGAAAAAAGTGAATATTGACCTTTCTGCCTTCAAGATTGAACTGAAACCCAAGTAGGAAGGTAGAAAGTTCTAGATCACATAACTCATTACCAAAGACATGGGTACTTAAATCAACCACATAAAGACTTGTTATTTAGTCAAATATTTACTATTTCTTGTGTGCAAGGCACAGTACTCAAAGGTATGAAATTCATTCTGCCTGTCCACGAGGAATTTGAAATCTAAAACACAGAACAAGGTTCTGGGAGAGGTATGAAGGAACAGGCCCCAAAGCCCAAATGGAGGATCAGCCTTGGATGACAGAGGGGCACTTCTCCTTCTGAGCCAACCGGGAAAGAGAGAAGGCTGAAAGAGCTGGGAAGCTACCCAGCCATGAGTAAGGGAGGGGGCAGTGTAGAAACTCAAAATATGACTCATGTTAGTATGGGAGCAGGTTCAGAAGGTCAGGAGCTTGAAACAAAGGAGTTAGAGCTGGAAAAAGGAGGAGCTTGAATACAGAAAAGCCTTGGACTAATTAAATTTGGAAGCTGACAGTGCTGACTCACTTTCTCTTTGTTGATCTATTTGGATCAAGATTTGAGGAGTAAAGATTGGAAGAAGACACGGGATTTTACCAAACTCTGCCATTATCCACCAGGCATATGCACGCTAAGGTCAAGCTGCACACGGCCACTGTTGAGGTGTTTCCAAAAGCACACCTTCACAGCATTAGCACCCTTCAGACACATATGTGTATAAACTTCAATAAAATTTTAAGCACCCAGTAGGAAAATTAGAAATCAAAACACACAATTTACAGAAGAAAACAAATGATTAATAAACATACAGAAAATGTTTAGTTTTAAAAGCCAAATGCTCTGACAACAAGATTTCCCAAGGGAAATAATTCTGAAACATGAAGATGGACATTTACATACTGTTTATTGGAGTGGAAATTTATCTGAAGCATCTCAGTAGCACACACACATACCACTTAAAGTATCTGTATTCTTGACCCACTAATTATATTCCAATAAACTTAGCCTAAGGAAATAATCAGAAAAACAAAAAAAGATTAAATTCCAAAGATATCTGTCACATTCCTCATAACAGTGAAGGCTAAAAATGTTCATTTTTAACACCAAAAAATACTTAAATACAGTATGGTAGACTACTGTATAGGTATTAAAGTATTTCCCACAACTTTTTCATGAAATGGAAATATATTCACCATATATAATGTTAAATGAAAATAATGACACAAACTGCCTAGAGAATGTGATCCTATTAGCTAGTGACATAGCTATACATAAATTAGGAAGAAAATCATTGGAATTAAATATATTAAAAATCATATTAACAGTAGTTATCGCTGAGATGTGCAATCATTTCTATTTTTCCATCAATCTGGGGCTTTTGCAATAATCATAAAATACTCTATCTGTGGCACAAAAATGTCGCATTATGGGTTCATTTGGGGGTTATTTTTAATTCAAGACACACAAGATAGTGATTTTCTGGAGAGGATACTGAACTCCCCCTCATCTTTGAGTGCTCGGGCCTAAACTCCTGTGTGGCATAGAACAGATGCTTGATCATTGTTAATCAATAACTGACTGGCAGCTATAGAGACAAGAAATATGTAGATGTAAACATAGAAGGAGAAATGGACAGATCATTGGAAAAGTCTTCTGACTTCAGTAAAATTGGTATCTTTCCTGGGGTTTTTTTTTTTTAAATTTTGGAGACAGAGTCTCACTATGTCACCCTTGGTAGAGTGCTGTGGCATCACAGCTCACAGCAACCTCAAAGTCTTGGGCTTAATTGATTCTCTTGCTTCAGCCTCCCAAGTAGCTGGGACTACAGGTGCCTGCCACAACACCTGGCTTTTTTTTTGTTGTCATAGTCATTGTTGTTTAGCTGGCCCGGGCCGGGTTGGAACCTGCCACCCTCAGTGCACGTGGTGGGCACTGTAATCACTGGGCTGAGCCTTATTTGAGGATCTTAAATTCCTATTACAGGAAAGAGAATTGTCACATGCACAGATATTTGTGGATTGCCCCATTTAATAGGTTATTTGTACACTATTTGCAGTTGTAGATGGCAGATGCCGTGTTTGAATTTCTCAGTCTCTGACATGAATCATATTTTTGCTTTCTTGAATTATACAGAAAAGTTACACTGTTCCAGGGAGGAAGCCTGGTTATTGTGCTTTCAAGACATTAGAATGTGTTTTCCTCCACATATTTCTACTATGCATATATTTTGTCATCCTTTATCAAGAAGTCTCAAATATTATTCATCTGTTGTAGGTGTTTTCATGTTTCTTTCCTCTAGCTTCATTGTAATCACAGAAACCTTTTGCTCATTTAATAACCATGCCACTAATTATAACCCCACCCTATTCCAAGAAACACACAGGTAAGCATACACATGTACAATGTTATACTTCCTCTGTAGTTAAGATTTTTTTTGTAAATATAGTGTGTTTCTAAACTTTGTAAAGTATCTAAATTTTCTTTTCTTTTCCTCTTTTTTTTTTTTTTTGAGATAGAGTCTCACTTTGTCATATCTGGTAGGGTGATGTGATGTCATAGCAACGTCAAACTTTTGGGTTCAAGTGACCCTCTTGTCTCAGCCTCCCAAGTAGCTGGGACCACAGGCAGCAGTCACACCCTGGCTATTTTTAGAGACGAGGTCTTTCTCTGGCTTAGGCTAGTCTCAAACTCCTCAGCTCAAGTAATCCACCTGCCTTGTCCTCCCAGAGTGCTAAGATTACAGGTGTGAGCCACCATGCTCGGCCACTAAATTTTCTAAAGTACCTATGTTGTCTCTTTCATCAATCTCATAAAATATTTTAAATAATCCTGAACTTTTAGAGTTTTCATGAGACATCTGTTTCTAATATTAGAATCTCATCATAGTGGTGGTTTTGCCTTTTCATAATTTTTAATAGGCAGGTCAATTTGCATTATTTTGACAATTTAATTGATTGTAATTTATAGAAAATAAAATGAACCATTGCAAGTATAGAGTTCAATGTAGTTCAAGCTAGATATAGAGTATTGACATCATCTCCCAGAGTTCCCTGGTGCTCTTTTGCAGTCAATTCAGTTCATTCACGTTGGGCCCCATGTAACCTTCTTTCTCTTACCAGAGTTTAAACTATTTAAGAATTTTAGGCTCGGTGCCTGTGGCTTAATCGGCTAAGGCGCCAGCCACATACACCTAAGGTGGCGGGTTCAAATCCCCAGCCCGGGCCCACCAAACAATGATGGCTGCAACCAAAAAATGGCCGGGTGTTGTGGTGGGTGCCTGTGGCCCCAGCTACTTGGGAGGTGGAGGCAAGAGACTCATTTGAGCCCAGGAGTTGGAGGTTGCTATGAGCTGTGATGCCATGGCACTCTACCCAGGGGGATAGCTTGAGGCTCCGTCTCAAAAAAAAAAAAAAGAATTTTACATAAATGAAATTGTACAGTAGGATTTTTTAACTTAATTTTTATTAAATTGTAATTGTATACACATATGGGGTACAATGTGATGATTTTATATACAATGTAGAATGCTTAAATCAAACTGATTAACAACCATCACCTCAGTTACTTATTTTTTGTGGTAAGACATTTATTATATACTCTTAGGTGTTTGGAAATGTACCCTTGCATTATGCACATTAGGTGAGATCCCACCAAATACTCTCCCTCTACTTGCCCTCTCCCTTCCCCTCTTTTTGCCCTTCTCTCCCCTCCTTCTTACTGGACTATATTTGTGTTTTATTATTCATATGAATGTATAAGTGATTATATATTGGTTTCATAATAGTATTGAGTACATTGGATTCTTTTTCTCCCCGTTCTTGAGATACTTTACTAAGAAGAATATGTTCCAGCTCCATCCAGGTAAACATAAAAGATACAAAGTCTCCCTCTTTTATGGCTGCATAGTATTGCATGGTGTACATATACTACAATTTGTTAATCCATTCATCGGTTTATGGGCATTTGGGCTGCTTCTACGATTTGACAATTGTGAATTGGGGTACAATAAATGTTCTGGTGAAAATGTCTTTTTTCTAAAATGATACCTAGTAATGGAATTGCAGGATCAAACTGCAGGTCAACTTTTAGTTCCTTGGGAATTCTCCATACTTCTTTCCAAAAAGGCTGTATTAGTTTGCAGTCCCACCAGCAGTGTAGAAGTGTTTCCTTCACTCTGCATCCATGCCCACATCTGCAGTTTCGGGATTTTGTGATGTGGGCTAATCTTAGTGGAGTTAGGTGATATCTCAAAGTGGTTTTGATTTGCATCTCTCTGATGATTAAAGATGATGAGCATTTTTTCATGTGTTTGTTGGTCATTCGCCTATCATCTTCAGACAAGTTTCTGTTCAAGTCTCCTGCACACAAAGAAATGGAAAGAATTGTTTGGTCTTTTCTTATTGATTAATTTGAGTTATCTTTTTCTGACTTATTTTGTTCATCCAAAATCTTTTGCAATTTGGTGATGTTGTTGTATATATTAATGGTTGATTTATTTTATTTTTGAGAAATATTCCACTGTATGGAAACATCAAAGTTCACGTATTTGTCTTTTGGTGGAAATTTGGTTTGTTTCCAATTTCTGGCTATTTTAAATTAAACTTCTATAAACATTAGTGAGAAAGTCTTTGGACATATATTTTTATTTTGCGAGGAGCAAATACCTGGAAGTGAAATTGTTGGGCTGTATGTCACGTGAGTACATGTTTAAGTTTTTATTATATTTTTATTGTTTGGATTCATTGAGGGTACAAAGAATTAAGTTATATTGCTTACATTTGTTAGGTAAAGTCCCTCTTATAGTTGTGTCCTGACTCCAAGAGCTGTGTGATGCACTGAAATCCCCTATCCTCTACGCTCCTCCCTTCTCTCTGCTTCCTCATTCCCCCACTCCTCCTTGAATTTCTTTGTGTTTTTCTCTTATAAGGGTATGTATTAGATCATCTACTGGCTTCATATTAGGATTTAGTACATTGGATTCTTTTTTTTTTTGAGACGGAGCCTCAAGCTATCCCCCTGGGTAGAGTGCCATGGCATCACAGCTCATAGCAACCTCCAACTCCTGGGCTCAAGCAAGTCTCCTGCCTCAGCCTCCCAAGTAGCTGGGACCACAGGCACCCACCACAACGCCCAGCCATTTTTTGGTTGCAGCCATCATTGTTGTTTGGCAGGCCAGGGCTGGATTTGA